>CM021101.1:168869003-168956686 GCA_007115665.2 Sequoiadendron giganteum | reverse complement strand
GAGATGAAACAGACTTACTTGGGGTATCATTTATTTTTACCCATTTCTTTTCCTGTCCTGGCTTGAGCTCTATCATTGGCTCAAGGTTATTCTTTGTCTAATTTCTTGTCTTCTTCATGCCCTCTGGTGTTTGAGAACCTTCCTTTACACGTTGCTTGTAACACTTTATGTGAAATTTGTTGTTCAAGATATCAGAGTCGCCACCCAATATATTGGGAATGATGAAGCGTTTGCACTTCACTTTTGCACTCGTGACTTTGGACAAGATTTCAAACATCACCTGACACATTGACAAGGAACATAGGAAAACTAGATGCATGTGTTCAACATAATAAATGCCATGATAGAACAAAACAATTATAATACAAATACTAACTCTAACTTAAACCAAATCTGCACTTAGAGATTGTTCATCTGTTAACTCCCCAGCAGAATCGCCATTCTATTGGCATTTTTTATAACAACCTAAGCCGAACTCACAAGAGCTTCTATGAACTTGCCATGCTCAATTATTAAAGCCTTGAAAGCACTGTGCCAACTTAACGAGAAGATAGTAGTAAAGCCGCTATCTCTCTTACACTTCGAACTCTGTAAGATCCAGGAGGGTTTTCCTAACACACATTATCATTTATGATTGAAATAATTTGCTCGCATACAGATAATCAACAGATAAATTCCTGCTAATGTTAAAAGAGATAAACCTTTAATAAATTGGCTGATTCTTAAAAGAGTTCAGATCTATTTAACTAGGAATTGGAATTACACCAAAGGGTATTGATGTGAAGTATTTTAATGAAATTCCCTGAAGCCATAACAAAAAATACTAAAGACAAGAAGTAATCAGAGTTTCAGTGCTATATCCTAAAGCACAGAGTCAAAAAGGAAACTAAACTACAGGGTAACTTTCATCTAAAGCATCTATGATTTGCATGAATGGCATTACAATCCATATATCAATACTTGAATTTATTACTCTTTAATAAATCCTATGTGTTAATTCGCATAAACTTACTGGATAATTGAAGCATTTAACTGATCTTTTGAACCAGAGCTATAGTCAAACATAATCCACAGTAAATAATAGATGGAAATTAATGAAAATCATCTTGGATCGATACTTCATTAATAATTCATGCAAACTATTACAATAGGAGAGAAAATAGATTGAAAACAATCACAAAGTTAACATAAGCATGCTCAAGAACCCCATGATTTACTAAGTTATCAAATCTAACTCAAAACTTCAAAACCTAGACATATTCTTCTCTATGCATTACTTGACTCTTATCTTACGTTTCTTGAATAATTTTCAACAGACCCTTCTCTCGACCCAGAATTCCCTTTTATAAAAAACAACGGAGCCAACAAGCTTAAGATCGGAGAGTACACATGTTCATTTTTTACTGGACTGCTAATCTCTACAAAGTTATCTTACATCATTTGTTGGTAAGAGAGGAAAAGCCAAAACAAAATGATCATTAGCATGTTGTGGAGGAAGAGAAACTGTTGCTCCAGGAGTCGCCCGCCTTACACCAAAGCATCTTTAACCATTTTTTTTTACTTATTTCATTTGAATATCCCATACCTGAATTTCAAGAGAGAAAATACTTTTGTTTAAAATATAATAGAAAAGGCCAGACCCATAGTTTTCATGACCAAATTTCCATTTTCAGTCTAGACATTCACAATTCAAGTTCATTAGTGAACACCCTTTTCCATGACTCGAAATCCTCCTCGGATGGCCAATTGAAAGCCAACACCTGATCCACCATATTTCAGTAAGGTGCATACTTTATCATCAATGATGTGGTCATCTTATCAAAGTTCTCCAAGAAACTAATGACAAACGACAACTTTTCCAATGTGTTTTCCAACATACGAATATCAACATTTTTGCATATCTCATGTGTTTGAGCAATCATTATATTATTCATCTGCTCCTTCCATGCCTGCAAAGGCTTGACATTATCTTGATTATGCAAAATATGAGGTAGTAGAGTCAAGTTCTTTCCATCATAAATATCCTTCAATGTTTTAATTTTGGACTCCATAGGAGCAGTAGACCCCTAGAACTTTTGCTACACAATACCCTTAACAAATTGATATGTAGTTATGACTATAGGGTATTTGTCCCCATGTTGTTTTGCCAAAAATTTTAACTTCTCCATTCTAGGGCCCCACTTGTTTAGCAAAGGGATAGCCAATTCTCTGTCTTTTGGAAATAACTCGAGTGCCTGCAGCATTGACGTATAATTTGCGTGAACATAGTTCAGCTTACTCAGGAGTCGTTTATGTAAATACCCCAGCACAGTGTCAATGATCTTCGAGTTACTTCTTTCTACGGCATCCCGAATTTTGTTTACCATCTCCTTATATTTTTTAACCTGTTGGATTAACTCTTCCCTAGAAGGATCTCCACCCGAGTCACTAGCCCCTTTGATTGCAATAGACACTTGTCCCATATTATATGGGACAATAGCCCAAGATTCCTACTGAGCAGAAGGCTGAGGTTGTTCTACTAGTGGGTCAGAAATAGTACAGCTGGAACTAGCTTGCCTTTGAGACCTCAAGGTTTCCATTTGTTGTCTCAGTAAGGCCATCTTAGTTTCCAATTCTGCCACCCTTTGTTGACTCTTATTATACTCAATAATAATGTCATTATACTGGCCCCTCGAAGTGTCACAGTTTTTAGTTAAGTCCTTTATAGTTGCCCTAGTAAATTTGGCAACATTCACAACCATGTCAACAACCTCCAATGCAGGAGTGTCAAAAACTCTTTTTACAATCAACTGACCACTGAAGTCATAAATTTCTGCAACAACAAGCTTTCGGGACCAAGTGGATAATGACCAAATTTCCATAGCATCCCATTCCTCACTAAAGGCTAATCCTTTAAGTGCCAATGTAGCCTCCTCCTCAGTTGTAAGAAGTGGCTTATTGGCCCTTCTTACTATGTCAACCACCATAGCATAAGCAATATCCCATTTAGGGAGTAGCAATATTCCACACTTTTGAACTAATTCCCTACCCTGCTCTGGTGTGATGTCTTTAAACCCTTCCTTCATCTACAATCTAACCCTTGATTGAATTACCTACTCTAGGAGCTCTGGGTGGAGACTTCTTTCATGTGCAACCTTCTCAGAATATAATGGGAGATGAGCTCTCCATATCAAATCTTCAAAAGCACGAGTATGAATAAAAGAGTCATCCTTCATGAACTCTTTGCAAGCCTCCATCCTTAAGTCATCATTATTTGTAATCCCTTTGATCTCATCCTTCCCCAATCTTAGGGTAATTGCCTCTGAACTTGTTGCAATGTCAGCTAGGTTTAGGGGTACCTCTAGATTTATTTCATTTGGAGTTACAATGATGTCCTCTTCAGCATTATCCTCGCAACCAACATCCCTTACACTTTCAATTCTCTGCCTCTTTGGGGATGGTGGGTGAATCTGTTATGAAAACCTTGGAGGAGAATCCAAGTCAATAGTACTTGGCACTAATTGTCTTGGGACCAATGGTGCACCCCTCATTGTAACCTCCTCTGTCCTGCTTCTCTTTCTTCTAGAAAATACCTTTATCTTCCCTTGAGGCTGATAAGTAGGCCTTTCTTCAATTCTTACCTCAGGGTATTCCTCAGTAACCTATGATTTTCCCTTTCCTTCTACAATCCTTTCTTCATTTAAGACCCCTACTACGCTCTCAAAATTGTCAAGAGTATAAATTGCCTTATTGAGCTCATCTTTGGCACCAGGTTTAGGATCAAAATCAAGCATTTCTTCTTGTTTACTTCTTAGTATTTTTGAATAGGCAATGAACCTTTCCTTCCTCTCATCTTGTAAGTTCAAATAAAAAATGTTCTTGATGATATCATCAAGAAAATAAAATTTGTGGACGAAGGCCCCAGTCCGGTGCTTAGCTTTAATTTGGGAGATAAACCCCTCTAGATCATGGTTCCTAGGGCGTGTAGTCCTTAGCCTATATGGACTAAGTAATAAGTGCAAATTCCTCCACCCTCCCTTTTTCATGACAAAATCGGCGAAAGATGTATATTCGGGGAAGAAAGATCCCTTCTTTTGTTCAGTAGGCAAATGGAAATCCTGAGATGCTCCCAACTGCCTCATGATTTCAATGAAACCAAGTCTAAGGGGGACCTCCCTAGGTAGAACAAACGGGATGGCATTTGTGCCAAAAACCCTGAAAAACTATTGTGCCATGATTGGGGATAATATCCCCCCAGTTATGTGTTAAATTCAACTCAGGCCTCCTCTCCATAAGTCTTAGGAAATCATGAATTTCCTTTGGAATCCTAGGGGAATCAAAAACCAAGGCCTTTCTTAACTTGGATCCAAAAACATTGTGAAAGGTTACATAATCAAACTTATAATCGTGTATGTCCAGGACCCTAGTCCAATACTGGACAGGAATCTCAATGTCTCCTTCTCTTTGCTTTAATTCCATATCTTTCCCAAACACACTCTGACCCCTATACAAAAACATGTGGATTAGCATACAAAACCATTTGAATCCTACCCAATTCTTCCCTAGCTTCAAAGCTACTAAACTAGAATGCATTTTCTCTGCAAGGTAAGTGGAAAATCGTATACCACGTTATAACCAGGGTGTTGGATGTTTACAGCCATATACATCACCTTTATGGGAAAAGTCTTCTTCAAATCAATCCCCATAACCTGACATAATGCACAAACGGTCTTCTTAAAATGGGGAGCGAAATAGTCCACTGGGAAAGGTTCAAGTTCATTCCTGCCAATAACAACTTTCTTTTGATTTTTGCCTCTTCCTGACACAACCAAATGGGGTATCAAAAGGGATGTCCTGATCAAACCCTTGGTGTTTCTGTATTCTTCCCTGAAGAACTCCAATTTGATGGGAATCATATCCTAGCTCCATTCGTGCAAACCAAAAATCTCCATGATTTCCTCCTTGGTTACTTTGATCATTTGCTTGCCAACATATGTTATGACTGTTCGGGTCACAGGGTCGTACCTTGTAGCAATATCCTTTAATATGTCTACATCCTCATAGACATTTGGTACCACCAGCTTACCTAGGTCCAATCTCCATGAATTACACAAAGGAACTGCCAAATTTCTATTCCCAAACTAGTTGGAAAACAACTGCCATCCAGTGTACAACAATTTGGCATCGTGAATTGTACATTGCTTATCCACTAAACCTTCCTAAATCAAGGGTCCGTAAAATAATACATTTCCCTCTTGCTTCTTTCTTGTAGAAGGCTTCAACAAATCAATAATATCTTGTGAAAAACCCCTAGGCGTAGCCTCAGAACCAACAATTCGTGCCTTGGGTGCCATTTATATCGAATAGATGATAATTCAAACTAGGGTTTTTTAAAATAACAAACAATTACACTTTTCTTTTGTATTTCCATCACAGAGAGTTCTTCTATAGTAAAAAATCTCTAGCAATTACCTATATAAGCTCTAAAAGTGAATTTTCCCTACAATTCTTCAGGAATCGAAAAGAAAACAATCACCAATTATTCAGTAGGCAATGCTAACACCTTCCGAAAAACATAAGAGAAGGCGAACGTACTACTTACGGTTTATCTTGTAGAGCGTCAAATGCAGTGAGGCTAGAGAATTACGATAATAACCGTTTCCTTCAGCACCAGACAAATTTTACAATCCAGAAATGTAGCACTGAAATAGCAATTTTACTGATCTTTTGGCATTTGATTATGCAGGCCGAGTCGAACTCGACCATTATTGTTCACTCGCATGAGATGAAACAGCTATAGTACAGCACCAGTTTATTTGAACACGAGTCATTGATCAAAAGCAGTGTTGGCGAGGCGAATGGCCCAGATTAAGTCAAAATGATTTGAAAATGCCACATCCGCCTTCCATTCATTAGGTGAATCAGACGATCCACCCACCAAGCACCACATCAGCATAGAACGGGTCCTAGCACGTTCATTCATCAGTAACATCGGCATCCACGCGTCAACAAATCGCGCACCTCGCAACATTATTGAAACTGACATTTTAATTGCGCGAGGTCAGCGAGGGATGACCACGATGCACTAGTAAGTACACAACTGTCGTCATCAGCATCCATCCTCGGTCAGCGATCAAAACCAGTCCCACTAGCAAATGCAACAGGTGGCAGCATCTCACAAGCCTCACAACACTTCTCATGACTTAAGCAAAAACCTTGCGAGGTATGCTATGAACGGCTAAGATCAGAATCACTGCATTCATCAGCTAATATAATCTACACATGCGAAATAGTTATTTTTAAAGAAGGGGACCGACTAGGCGGACAGAGAAATAACCCTTGAGGTTGAAAAGAATATTCAATGGTTAAGTTGTAATAATTCGCCGGCCGAAAACCATAGGAATACAAAGGTCAAGACGCAAAACTGAAAGGATGAGTAAAAGGGGCCGGTAAAGCTATGACCAAAGAGGGATAAAACATCACTTAAGTGACTGATCACCGCCGATAATAAGTCAACACTCAAAAAGGAAAACCCTAATGCCCAGACCAGTTGAAGGTAACAAAAAAAAAACCAACCACAAAGGGGGAGAAAATAAAAGCTCCACCAAGTTGCTCCAAAGCATTGAGATAGTAATAATACATAACACAATCTCTTTACTCAGAGCATCAATACAATGATGGGACATTGTCCCTTGTCTCTGTCTCACACATTTTATCTGTGGCATACCATGCATGGAGTTGTTAGTAATATTGGATAAGATCATGCCCTTTGAATTTCTCTTTTCTCTATTTCATACATTTAAATATTTTGTGGAAATTGTAATGATTGCAAGATAGGGGAGGTTCTATAAATTGATTCGTTGTTCAAGGAGGAGTTAGAAACACCTAAAAAGATAGGAAAGTAGCATCACATATGATTTTTTGATTCACCATAGATTTAGATCTTTTTTTAACTAGATCTGTAGAATTAATACTAGAAATTGTATTAATAAAGGGCAGAATCTTAGTCACCTAGATTTTTTGAATCCTCATCTAGTAAAGGATAGTTTTGTGTATATATTTTATATCCTCAATTTGTGCATGATGGATCACCAATATGTCATATACCTCAGGTAGTGAGGGATAACCGACTTGGACTATATAATTTATACCTTGACTTATAAAATTATCTTTATTCTATTGCTAGATGTCTATTGTTTAAAATTTCATCAAGAATGTTTATGTTGTAGACCATGTAATTCCCCATGGAAAGGTAATCAAACTTGTTGAAAATCATATATTTTCCAATTAAACAAAATGTTGATAATGTCCCAAACCTTGCAATTCACTATGGGAAGGTAGTCACTTTATAAGAAAATAAAAAACTATATTTGCCATTAGATATACATTTGAGATTTCTCTAAATCTTCTACATCAATGTAGGTAAGGATTGTGATTATAAATTATAATAATTAATAGTCTCATTTTCCTCCATTTTGTGGATACTCCAAATTTATTGTAGTTTGTTAAGAAATATTTTCATTTATAGTGTCGATGTTCTATTTTTGTTTTATATATTAGCTTGTAAGTCTATAGGAATGTTCTTCTATATATTTGGTGAGTACATCAAACTATTGGTTAAAAACTTCTTTCAAAATCTAGTTCATTTAAAGTTTGCAATCATTCTTGACCATACTTCTCTTTAAGGAATTTTTTCAAACAGTTCAAGTCTCTTGTCTATGCTTCAAAATTTTGAAAGCACACCTACTTTCCACAATCAATATTTTAATAAGCTAAATATGAAAGAATAAATAATATATCAAACTAGTTGGCTTAATAAATATTAAATGAATATTTAAATAATTCAATATAAAAGATAGATGCATTTAGTTTTGAAAAAAATGGTGTAGAAATACTAATGATGCCATGTTAGAAGCATTTGTTGAAACTATAAAGATTAATTCTTTCGATTTGGAAGATGTCAAGTAGGCTTGGTAAAATTTATTGAGTCCCTTGTGTGAATTTTAGCAACATGTCCTTAAATTGATGCGTGAGAATGAGCTTTGCATGATATGTTTTTAAATAATATCAAACTAGTGTTTACAAACACCTTTATGGAAATTATCATATTGATAGGGTCAACTTCTCCTCACAAAACCTATTGGATGAACTAGGATTGAATTTACAAGGTCCTCAATGAATATCTAACACCAACATGCACAAATGTGTAAATGAATTATATGCAAATGATGTAGATTAGATCAATCAATTAGTTAAGCATTAAAGGAGATCCTAGAGATAGGGGGATTATAGTTTCCCCCATAGTCTTATTGACAAAGATTTTGGTGGAATTGAGATTTCATGACTTAATTATTTCTATTAATTCCAATAGATGATGAAATATTATGGAAAATTGTGTACATTAGGAATCATAAATTAGGTATAACTACTTCTAGTTAAAGTCGGGTCTAAGAAGTTGGCCACTAAATTATTTAGGAATATATGAGATATTGTGAATTAGAGAGATCTATAAACATGTCAACATAGTGCATTAGTATTTTTTGAGTGAATTTTGTACATCCATACTAACTTTTTAATCTATATTGAGTGATTCTACTATGCTTGTTATTTAAAATCAATATCTAGATTTGTTTAAACGTAAGTCATATTATGTGCCCATAACCCACATGTCTTTGGACTGTTATCTTAAACTTAGAGAAATGACAACATGTTTGTAATGAATTGTTGAGAATAACACATTTATAGGATATAAACCCATAGGGACATGCTATTTCCACATCTTAAACCTTGAAAAATATTGTGTTGTTTAAATGAAATAATGCTTCATCAATTGCACAGTAACATAAATTTTCTTAGGATGAGACATGGGGACATGTTAATTTTTTACAGGGAGGGAGACAATATCTAAGAAAATTAAAATTATAAATTCATACTAATTATTTTTCATATACCAACAACAAAATTCACATCAAACCAATGAATTGGTTCAAGATCCCATTATGTAAAATGGCTAAGGGATCCCATGAAGATCAACCCTGATATAGTGATAAATAATACTTTGAAACAAAGATCTTCAAGGGATTCTATGGTGGTGGTCACTGCAATTTCAAAGTTCTCTTCTTCGTGTTGGCACCTAAATTATCTACTTAAACACATCCAACTTTTACTTTCAAAATTCTCTATGTTCCAAATCCAACATTGCTTTAGAGAAGCAAATTCACATGAAGATTCTCTAGCTAACATGGCGATTGATAATCAAATCCCCTTCAAAATATTCTTAGGAGATGAATGTTCTGCATTACTTTCTTAATATCTCGTCCATTCTTTTTTGCAGGTTTTAATCTCTTATGGTTGAAAGATGTGATCATGGTTTCCCTAGGGAAAGTTCTCTCTGAACTTGGTTTCAAAGTGAATATCTTTGTTTCAAAGTATTATTTATCACTATATCAAAGTTGATCTTCATGGGATCCCTTACCCATTTTACATAATGGGATCTTGAACCAATTCACTTGTTTGAATTTGCTGATTTCTTACCCCTCCTTAAAACCTGGTGGACCTCTTGTCTAGCAGTGGAAGGGTCTAGAATGTTCCAACTTAGCAAAAAGTTAAAATTATTGAAATAAAAAATCCAAGATTGGACCTTTAACCACTTCAATTTTTTTTTGGAAAAATCCAAGGTGGAGGGGGAATTATCTAGCATATATGAATCAGTTATTAAAAGTGGAATGGATGCATCTCTATATGAAAAAGAAAAAAGCTTGAAAGAAGAGCTGGAGGAGATTCTTGTGTGGGAAGAATGCTACTAGAAACAAAAATCTCGAGAATCCTGGTTAAAAGATGGTGATAGAAATACAAAAAAAATTCATGCTTCTACTAAACTTAGAAGACAACAAAATAGAGTCTCCTCCATCCATTCTTTTTTGGGGCAGCTTTTATAATCTGAACAAGACATTAGTACTAAGGTAGTTGCTTTTTTCAAAAAACTCTTGGCTCCTGTTAAGCAAGATAAAGATTTAAGCAACATAACTCTTTTGAACAACATTCCTCCCCTGATTAAGGATGAGCATAATAAGTTTCTAATGTCAGAATTCTCCCTAGAAGAGGTAACAAATGTGGTTTTTTCCATGGCTATTGATAAAGCCCCGAGCCCAGATGGTTTAATTGTCATGTTTTTTCAAAAATGTTGGGATTTTGTGGGGAGGGATATCCTCCTTGCCTTGGAAGAATCGAGAAGGAACAAATGTGTATTAAAGGAGTTCAACTCCACTATGCTTACTCTAATTCTGAAAAGGTCTAATCCTTCCTCTTTTAAGGATTTCAGACCTATTGCTTTATGCAATACTATATATTGGAAATTGTTCCTCTCTTCCCTTGTGTCATATGTGGTAAGGCCTTTGAATCCACTGACCATCTTCTTATTGGTTGTGATTTTTCTCATACTTGTTGGTCATGGTTGTTGTTGGAATTGAATTGGAAAGCTCCCCTCCAAAATTCACTGCTTTCCCATTTCCAAAGTTGGCCATTTCTTTTTCCAAGTTCTAAGCTAGCTTGCATCTGGAAGATTTCCCCATCCATTGTCATATGGAATCTTTGGCTGGAAAGAAACAATCACATTTTTAGGAAAACTAAGCTTGAGGTAAAGCAAATCATCCAAAAAATAGAGGTCCCCATTTTTGAAGTAGTAATTTCAAGCTTATACAAGAATGAGCAAAAGAGAAAAGTATTCTCCTCTTGGGATTCCTTTGTTCTAAAAAATTGGAGTCTCATAAATCTTCCCAATTTGGGCTCTACACAGGACCAATGCTCATCTGTAAGTAGAAGGTTGATCCCCTAGATACCTCCTCCTAGAGATTTCATCAAATTAAACTTTGATGGTGCCTCCAGGGGCAACCCTGGAAAATCTAGTGTTGCTTCTATTCTCAAGGACTGGCAAGGAAATTGTATTGGTGTCATGTGTTATACTCTCCAGTTGGTTCTAATAATGTGGCTGAATTTAATGCTCTCAGATTGGGTCTGGAATTAGCAATAAACTTAACTATATCCCATATTTTAATAGAAGGGGATTCTATGGTGGTGGTCACTACAATTTTGAAGCACTCTTCTTCGTGTTGGAACCTAAATTATCTGCTTAAACACATCCAACTTTTACTTTCAAAATTCTTTGTGTTCTAAATACAACATTACTATAGAGAAGCAAATTCACATGCAGATTTTCTAGCTAACATGACAATTGATAATTGAATCCCCTTCAAAATCTTCTCAGAAGAGGAATGTTCTGTATTATTTTCTTAATATCTCATCCACTCTTTTTTTCAGGTCTTAATCACTTATGGTTGACAAATGGAATCATGGTTTCCCTAGGGCAAGTTCTCTCTAAACTTGGTTTCAAAGTGAAGATCTTTGTTTTAAATTATTTTTTATCGCTATATCAGGGTTGATCTTCATGGGATCCCTTTCCCATTTTACATAATGGGATCTTGAACCAATTTGTGGTTCGATGTGAATTTTGTTGGTGATACAATGATTTCACATGTTATTATTTGTAATGGTTAGCATAAACATTGATGTTTTGATTGTTCTTCTGATCCGGCACATTGAAATGGAGGATTACATTATGATATTGTATTTAAGATTCTTGGTTATGCTGCTATTGGGCCCTCTCCATTTATTTCCCGTGGGGATTTACTCCCCACTGACGATAGATGGGGAGATGGGTGGCGGTGCTTTTTATGATCCACACGCATGGCAAACACAAGCTTTATTTATCTTGTCAAAAAAAATTAGCCTGGGCTAAATTTGTCATAATCTGATGATAAACTTATGTGCTCATCTCACTTATGACCATAATTTTGGTGCTCGCCTTTGGTGGCTCTTTCTAAAAGGAGGATTGGATTTCTACATTTTCTAATGTAATGTATTGGCGTTGATATTTGTGCATGATCAAGGTCTAGTGGAAGCTCAGGTATCCACCAAATTTGGTAAATTCTCCTTCGTGTCAGCAAAATAGTGGCTTGTATGATTTCGATGATGACTAATTGCTGATGAATGGGCTTGTTTAGATTGACTCGGATTTCTAAAAACATTCTTTTACGACCCTCCTAGAAATTCCTTTCAAGCTCGACACTTGGAAAATTATTTGGAATATGATACCTCTCCTTCCACCTGATAGTACAGATTTTCAATGTCACCACCTCTTCTCGACTCAGTGGTTCTGCAGAAACATTTAATTCATTCGAACCTTTGTCTCCCTTCAGCTCTTGGACATTTGGTTATTTAATTTAGTTATTTAATTCAACCCACAGGATGTTAATTCTCATCTCTGGTTCTCTTGGTGCTAAAGCTATGGATTCTTCTTTCAGGGTTTTTGTTCCGGATCACTATCATGAAATAAGGGATTCGAAGCATTTTAATTCAGAGAAGTTAAGTAGATCTTGCATATTGGAGTGCAAGCAAACTGAAGATGCCATCATAACTATTCTTGGTCAAGATTGGTTAGTATTTCACGTGATGGCGCTCCTAAACGAGGTGGCATCAAGATTTGTGTCTAATTTAATGGACGTTCTATGGTGCGGGGAAATGGTGAAATTCATCACAGGCACCTACCTTCTTCCGCATGTATGCCCTCTGTCAGTTTTAGAACCCTCCCTCGACAGATATGACATTTTGAATGGTAATAATCTTGTGGGTGGGGTTCTCTGCAAGCAACACCTTATTTCGGATTCCACCCTCTCGACTCTCTTATGCGTAATGGTGCATGGCCTTATGGATGGCTGCTCCTACACCTTTTTTCGATGCTTGCACAGGCTGAGACCGCATCTTGGTAACACTATTTCCAATATGATCAATCATCTCTTTGATGCGGTCAAGTTTCTCATCAAATATGCCTTGGTGGAACCTCACTCCACTCCTCATTTTGCACCCCCCACTAGTTTAATTTCAGCTTTATACTTGTTCTTTCATTCCTATTTTGGTGTTTTGCTTGTTTTAATGCACTCATGGCTAGTTGGTTCATTATTTTTGGAAGTGTTGGTGTTCTTCATTTTTCGGTTACAGGTTTCCTTTTTGTTGTGATGGGTTGTTTGTTGATGTTTGGCGCTTGTTTTGACAGTCGACCGTCGACTCTTTCCCTTGTTCTCGCTTTGCCCATTTTTTGGCTCCTCGGATGCCTTTGTCTCCTTGGCTCTTCGACATTATATCTTTTGTTCAATGACTCTTTTTTAATCTTTGTGCTTCTATGGCTCTCAATGTTATACAGATGTTCACGATTTCTTGTAATTAGGCTGACTAAATCTCCATGGCTCTTGTAGGGGTTGGGGTTGGACTTTCACCACCCCTTATTTTGTCTATATCTCAAATTGTAATTCTCTTCTCCTGTACTCCTTTATTCAAATTAATAAAATTGTTCAACGACTTGAATTTTTTTTTAAATATATATTATTTTTCATATATGATGTAATCATATCATATGTCAATAGGTGTCCAAGTCTAAGGATATATTTATGGAATGACATAATATTTCCTCTCCTTGTGTACCCTTACTTAGTATTTAATTTTATGATGAGGATTACAACATGGTTGTCATTACGAGGTATCCTTATTTTTATAAGCCAAAACTTCATCCTAAAATACAAATCTTCATCTGTGATATGCTTAACCTAGTTTCTTAAAGGAAGATTAAAACTAGTATTTGTTCATGAAGTACTCTATAGGTGGCAATAATTTCTATTTAAGATGCATTGTGAGATTATTTGTATCATGTTTTGTTTTAATTTGTACATTGTTATTGGAATTGATCAACCCAATAACTTTGTATAGGACTAAGATTTTATTTGTGCATTTATTTTGAGATATGAAAATAGGACATCCATGTAGTCTGGAATGCATGAATATCATCTTGGAATGTATGTTGAAGTTATGAGTTGCCACATAGTATTGGATATGCATAGTAATTAATATTTTCTCATATGGTAATACTTTGAAAGAGTTACATGAGAGAAAATTGATTAAATTCAAATATATGTGATTAAACATATATAATAGCCTTAGTTTCTTCAATTGTAAAATTCTTATATGTATGTATGTATAGTTCTTGTCATAATTTTGATTGACAAAAATAATTATCTTGAAACAATAAAAGAGAGAGAGCTATGAATTGAAAGAAAGAAAGGGATGTAGATGAAAATATATGTATATATATGAAGAATAAATTTATTCAATAGCAATTTCTTCAATTATTGATTATGTGTTTTTTGAGTTGTGATGTAGATATATCTCATGCTACTAAGGACAACAACTAATTTACAGGGGGGGAATTGTTATGTGACTTTTTCCCCAAGAATATTTACAATATAACCTCTTAGAATTGAAAGGGAGATAAAAAAATGAAGGATAAAATGATCCTTTGGTTAAAAAGAAAGGGGGAGAATAATTTTTTATTTAAATAATTATTAAAGGCAACCTTTTGTGAAAGGGTGTGATGGTTTGGAAACCACCCCTTAAAAGGATATATAAATCATTTATGTGAGACATGGAATGCATTCAAGGAGGAAGAACATTCAAGGAAGGAGAGAAAAAGGAAAGAGGACCTAAAAGGGGCATAAAGGAGTGAAGGTTAGGGTCTAGGAAAGAATTTAAACATTTGGAGAAGGGGCACACAGTGTGTGTCCAACTCAAGGTACAATGTACACCTGGGAGGCAAGTAGTTTACCATGAGGCCGTTTGAGGCAGGTAGTTCATCGTGAGACCCTTTGAGGCAGGTAGTTTTACTATAAGGCCCTTTGAGTCAGGTTGGGGTTTTGTGCAAGAACCGGTTCCTCCAAGGGTGTTTGTGTTGGGAAATAGCCTAGGTCCATAACCGTTCCTCTAAGTGTCAGATAACAACCTTTCCTTGAATTTAAGATAAGTATTGAGAACCATTGATTTGATCATATTGGGAATATTTTTATATGATTTGGTGTTAATATGACTAATCTATGTGGAGGGCTTATTCCATTTACTATGTTGATTATTTAATTATCACATGTTTGTAGCTTGCATTAATTATTCAAAAAAATATATATATATATATTTTTGATCGGTAATATATATATTTTATTCACAATAATAAAGGAGGTTACAATTATTCAAATTTATTTTGATAATATTTCATATTATAAATTATATTAACTCCAATATTTCTTATATTAAATCCGTTGCTAATACTTAATAACCATACGAGGAAAAGTGACATCACAAGATTAAATTAACTTTGAATTGTAGTTCCACTCATGGTATAAATCAACATATGTAGATATCATTTACTATCTAGTGTTAAAAAAACTAGATTTTTGTTTTTATTTAAATTTGCCTCATTTATGTATATCTATTATTTTTACTAACAATTGTATTTCCTTCTTACATATTTATAACTACTATAGATCTATATCTATATAATATAATCACTACTTTTGTATATTCTTGTTCAATTTTTATATACTATCATAATTTAGATCTTCTCATTCAATATTTTTTTTTATCTTTGTAACCAATCTCGTTTTAGGTATTTTTTTGTTCTACCTAACAATGTTTTTATTTTGTTAGCTCTTTATTAAAGTCAATGCATCCTTGTGCATTGTTTTGTGTGTAACCCCTCTCCCTCCTCCCTATCTCATACATTTTCATGCAATTATTGGTCTATAACTAATCATTTTCCTATTTGATTTCTCTACTTCATCCTGATGATGGATCATGGAGTGTGATCCAAAATGTTGATGCAAAAACTATTGACATAATCAAACCCAAAAACCATTCAAAAATAAGGATCATCTATTCATCCTTATAAATGTTGCATACACTCCAATAGTGACACAAAACATAGATTGGGATATATAATATTCATACTTTTGCCAAAATTTTAGTGGTTTCTACCTTGAATTTAGTAGGGTCCAATAAACCTCCAATCCAAACCACACTCTAACTCACATTGCTCTAAGTGAGACTTT
The DNA here is from genome assembly GCA_007115665.2 of Sequoiadendron giganteum. NCBI lineage: Eukaryota > Viridiplantae > Streptophyta > Pinopsida > Cupressales > Cupressaceae > Sequoiadendron > Sequoiadendron giganteum. Next base: position 168,940,727 of record CM021101.1, on the reverse strand, counting down.
CAACATTGGAATTTGTATTTACTAGCATAATCTAAGTGACATCCATGAGACTCACACAAATTAGTCATCCACCAACATCTTACACATATATATCCCTAGCCTAACCATTTGAATGTGATAATGTAGAAAAATAAAATATTCCCTAGTCATCCATCACCTAACCCTAATCGATAAATTCCACCATCTAGACTTAATCATATTTACCTAATCTTAATCGACCAATATCATCACCTAGGACATGTTCAAATAATTAAATAATCATATTATTTAATTAACCACCTTTTTCCATCTCCTCAAAATAAATAATTATCATTTCCACCTATTATCCATCTCATACGTGTGGCTAAAATAATTAAATAATATTATTTCCAATACATTCCAAGAATAATGGGCACCTAGGAACACTTATCCCTATGGTCCCATTATTCTCTCAACACATTCCCAGAATAAAGGATACTTGTCCTTACCTTTCCCTTATTCTCTCAATATAATACAAAGTTATAGCCTTCTTATGTGTACATGTCCCTAATTTCCCTCATGCTCAAAACTACTTACTAAATTTGGTAAGTTAATCCTATCCATTCACAATCTAACCACCTTCATCTCCACCATCCTCCTTCTTCTTGATCTTAGGGAATTCCTCTCAACCATTCTCCACCCTTGGTCTCACAATCAAATCTTGACCATCTATAAATTCTCCCAAAAGCCTATAAATCCAAACACTTTATCCTTCATTCCTATCCAATAATCACTTATACTGGATATATATTATCAAATTGGTGATCTTCAAGAAAGGATCATTCACATCCCAAAGTCATTAGAGCAAATCAAACCATAATGGAGGCTATGATAACATTTTTGGAGTCACTCTTATGTCTAAGAAAATTGGTGATACGAAGTATGCACACAACTCAAATGGTCGGAAGATCCTTAGCTAAACAATTCATTATTCATAAGAGGGTTTTATTAAATTATCAACCAAAGGGTCATAAAAATTTAGATAGTGCCGGAAAAATATATGCATTAAAAAATTCTAGACACATGAAAATACACATGTGCAAATACAATAAAAGTTAGAAATTGAAATAAACTAATAACTCACAAAATAGGGGAAAATAATGTAAACAACTACCTTCTATCACAGGTACCTAATGCTTAAGACTACAACTATTAAATTGTAGTGTCCTAACCTAACTAATTCCTCCAGAGTAGAATCAAAATATTAAGCTACAAAATCAAATTGATTAAATGCAACACATTCATTCACGATTATATAATTAAAAAATACCAACTGAATTCACAATGCATTATTTATTTTAACAATTTAAACTTGAAGTGTTTTAGCAATACCTCAAGTGGCCCTTGCTTGAGTTGTTGCTTTCACGGGATTTATCAAACACTCACTTACTCACTCAAAAAATCATGATATCAAACTAATTTCCTTTATTGCATTCTAACACAAAAATATAACATGAAATCTAGCAGGAATTTGTTGAAGCTCTTTGTAATGTAACAAACATTATATTGCTGCAACTATTGAGTAATATTGGTAAATAGATAACTAGCTAACTAGATCTCCTCCTCGACAAAAGATCCTATTATATAAGGTCTGTGAGGAGTTTCATTATTCATGGACTGAAAAAAGACTTATGAAACAACTATCAACTCTTCCTCAAGAATAGGAAGAGGACTAAGTTTTTGAAAAAAAAAAACAATAACTATATGCAACAAAACTAGAAAAACCAAATATGAACTCTATATCCAATAGCTTAATTTTTGATTAAAAAAACATGTTCCTAAAATAGTTTTATCATAAATCAGTCTCGTTGCAATTAGAATCCTTCTCTTGGTTGTCTTATTAGTGAGTAAGAGTGATATTCAAAAACTCACAAACTAATCAATAAATGATCTCCTTCATTTCCTCTAAAATTTTCGCACCCCAATCAGTTGATTCCTCCTCTGCAACAATCCACAGTCCTTATGCTACGAGTTGGGAAACCTGTTGTTATAGGTTGATAGTTCTTGTTGCAAGGTGTTAGTCTTATTCCTAAGGCATCTGTATTATTAACAATCATAAATTAAACATACAATCCTACTAAATTTCATAGAAATTCATGCATTCATAAATACATATATCAACCTAACATATTTCCATTTACACATACTTAAGACTGCTTAAAATTATAAAAAAGGTATAAAAGGTTTTAGTAATGTCTTGAAACTTAGTACAAAGAGATGATGAAAAGTATAAAACTGTAAAATGAAACTAGCCAGTTATAGGTCCCATCATTTACCCCCAAATAAATTTATTACTTGTCCTCAAGTAGCTTTAAGGTTGAAGGTTAAACTACAAGGCCATCTCTCTAAATTCCATAACATAGTCCACTCCTTTATCATGCTTTCAATAAAAACTTGTTGATATGTAATCCTTGTCAGTCTTTTGTTCTCTATTGTTGCACCTTCCTCTCTTTTCCTTCCTATCCAATGTGGTATGGGGAATATGAGGAGAGGAAGATGAAAGGTGAGAGGGAGCCATGAAATTATGTTCTTGAGGGCAATTGCATTGTATTTGTATGATCTAAATTATTGCTACATAATTATAAATAGAATGGGGCTCTTTCTTCTTAAGTTATGGCATGAGTTCATTCCATTTGCCTTGGGTAAAGTTAAATTACTCTCTAATAGTGTATATTTCTAGTCCCTTCATTCTCCTATAATTAGTTTCTTTTCAATCCATTATCTTTGTTGCAAATCCCCTATACTCTATAAGTTCCAACCATTGGTCTACTACTACATTTGGGTTTGTTGCTTCTTCTCTTAACTATAGAGGGAGTGATTTCTCTCTTTTTCTTGATATTATTGTTGAAGTTTCCCCCTTTGATGTTCATTTCTAATGTAGGAAGCTAGAGCCCTGATCTGAACATTCCCCACAAATATAAGTGGTTCCATGCAATGCCATATGAAAGAACCATATTGTGCAAATAGAATTCACACAATTGATTTTGTATTTCTGGTGTAGATCATTAGAAAGTATATAAAAATAAAAATATTGTATTCATGGAAATAGGGAGATCACTAATTATTTGACTAAACTAAAAACATAAAAAAAAATCTTGCAAAAATAAAGTATAAACCTTGGTAGGAGGTCTACACCTCATCAATTTTGAACTCTTATCGACCAGTTCATCAATTTTCACCTTCAATCTTTTTATCTTTGTTTTCTACTTCTCATTTTCTCTGGCATGTGTGGATATCAATTTTTTTTCCTCCCATATCCAATTCCAAGTGACACAATAGTAGGACCAGTGGGGGTTCTTATGTATCCAGTTGAGCTCTCAGGGTTTTGATCTTTTTCACTCTTTTCAATTATGGCAAGTTGTGCCAATAATTCTAACTTCAATCCCTACCCAAATCTCTAGAGTTTTTCTTTCAATTCTTTAATCTTTGCATCCCTTTCATTATAATTTTGTTGATATGCTTTTATTAGGTCTTTTAACTATTTTATTCTTTGCAAAGCCTCTTGCAGTTATTTGTTTGTGTTTTTTCCTTCTAAAAGAATTATTTTTTTATCTCCAAAAATTTCTCTTCCTCAACCTTCTCTACATGCATAACCCCTTATTCTAAAATAGGGCTTTCTAGAGGTTTATTCTTCTTTATTTCCATAAAAATGTCTTTTGAGTCTGAGTCAAAATTTCTAGTTAAGTATAAGGGGTGCACAATTGGTGTTCTTTTATCGTCACTAGGGACATTTCCCTCAAAAACTGTATTAATTTCAATCATCACAATATCTTCCTTTTTATTTTTATCTTTTCCTCTCATAGGCCCTTTCCTTCTTAGGCGATGTGATCTCCTTCTTGATTGTGTGGGCCTTTTATGCTTCTTTGCAGGTACAAAAGTAGAGGCCATTATCTTTTCATTTTCCTTTGGTGGGATTTTAGTGGAAGTTGGGGTTTCTGAGTCTCCTTCAGCTACAAGTTGAGTTTCCTATAGTCCCTACTCTTTAGGTTCCTTCATTTTGCGGGTAGGTGTTGCAACAAGGGAACCAAAGGGTATTTCTCCTTTAGTTGTAGTCGTAGGAGGCTCTTCTGCTTCCTATTCCTGATCCCTTTATTCTTTATTATGCATTGGAATAATATTGTTGATATTGTTACAATTTAGAAAATCTTCCCAAGATACATTGGGAAACTGAACCCTAAGACTTCTCTTAACCAATTAAGTAACTAAATAGAAATATGACAAAGTCGATTGATTCCTTTTCCTCTTGTATTCTGATGACATTTTCTTTAAAAAATTAAACAATTTTTTTGGAACATTTACCATCCTCTAATGGCATAAATGACTAAGAAGCTTAAAATGAACTATGTATAATAGTGATTGTCTTCCATCATAAGTTAAATATCTAATAATGTGTGAAGCTACAAAGGTCCAAAGCCAAGGTAAAGATAAACATTTTGTACCTTGTGAGGAGTCCAAATTCTCCCTAGACAAGGAGAATTCATTTCTGGTTGTGATTAAATCTTCCCTCACTATAAAATATTTTCCAACCCTTGGAAGACTTGATGCTTCTGCTATAGTTGCCTTTGATTTGCATCCACTCTTAAACTCCTTGCAATTACCTCATCATTTTGCAAGGTGCTAGCAATTTTTTGGGTCATAAGTTCATTGTATTCTGTGGGTCTAAGAAATTAATCTAACCAACCTTCTCGTTGGGAGATAGGTACACATTGCATGTCCTTTAGCAACAAATTATGAGTTATAGGCTCTCTCCTTACTATGTCACCTCCCATTATAATTTTACCAGTTTTGTTATGCTTTGATTTGTGTAATCACCCATTCTGCTCTAGATACTTCTTATCTCTTCTGAACTTCTTCTTTTTTCTTGATAATGGAAAAAAACTAAATGACATAAAATTGAAAATAATCAAGGCCTTTTGGATACCCCTCTCCCAACTAAAGATGCTAAGTTTCCCCAATTAGTAGGTACAAAAAGAGTGGAGTAATAAATAATAAGTAGTGGAATTTGAAACATGAAGTTGAAATATATGCATGAATGATAAATATTTGTAAAATTAGTAATCTTGAATGTTAATTATGAGAGTTAATGTGAGAATTACCTATTTTTTTGTTGTGAAGTGATAGATGGTGCGTATAAAATTTGTTGAATTTCGCCCTGCAACATGGAAAAAATATGTGAAATTATATGAAGTAATGATAGAGTAATGTGGGTGGTCATGGCTAGAAAAGGAACATAGTTTAAGTATAACATGTGGCAATGAAGGTGAAAGTGATGAATAAAAAGCTATGGAAAGTATGTTATGTTGAAAGTGTAATTTATTGCATGATACAAGTGAGGTAAAAAGTGGATTTGATTGCTATGTGTGATGGTGATAAGAAGCTTCATCAAATGAAAATAGATGTTGGTTGCTACGGGTATGGGTGAAATTATGGGTGTTCACATGCTACGAGATCCTGAAGAAATAGGTCCCTTTTGGATGTTTCACCTGGGGGCATGATGTTGCAGGTCCCATGAGCTCTAATGTAGGTTCAAAAGATGAATTTTGAGTGTCACCTATGCATGTGTGTGCATGTGATATGTGTTGTAGAATTATACCTAGGAAATAGGAGTAGGCAAGATGGGTAGCTCGTTTGTTGATAATTTCGATGAAGTGTCGATAATAATTGATAAATTATGTAACTATGGTTCTAATTGATGTTGTAATTCTTGTAGGAATTGATCCTTATGTAGTGGAATTTTGTACAACTTTAATCGATGGTCATTTAATAAAAGTAAAAACTTTACAAAATCAATAGTTTACAGTTGAACCGCCTCCATTGGGAAAAACTCTTTGAATTTCATACAGGCCTAGCCATCTTGTTTGTACTTTTCCTTTGTAATATTTATACCTAGAATCATAGATTAGTGTCCAATCACCTGCATTAAATTATTTCATCTTGATTAATTGATCATGCCATCACATCCTCTATTTTTGTACAATCCTAGTGTGGTGAATTTCTTCCATACATAGCTCATCCAAAGTATCAAGGTTATGCAACCTTTCCTTTTTTTTTGTAGTTAAATCCATGCCCAAATGCACTGCAATTGGAAAGACTACATTTTTTCCATACACCAATTCATATGATGTGAAGCCTGTTGTTGTTTCCCAAGTTTTTCTATAAGCCCAAACTACTTTAGGTAACTTGGTTGCCTAATCCTTTTATGGATTTGCACTATTTTTGTGAGAATATTTTCTAATTATCTATTAGTCACCTCCATTTGATAATTTTCTTGAGGGTGATAAGGTGTAGATTTTCTATGTCTGATGTCATATTCCTACACTAACTTGGTGATCAAATATGAGGTAAATTATGGCCCGTGGTCTGTCACTATTTCCATAGGAATACCATATCTTGTAAAGATATCTTCATAGAGAAACTTAGCAACATTTTCATCCCTTGCAAATTGTAAGGCTTTGACCTCCATCCATTTTGTAAGATAATTAGTAAAAACTAGTATATACCCCTTATTGTTGGATGTTGGAGATATAGGACCGATAAAATCTAGCCCCCATTTATCAAATGGTGCTATTAATAGTTATGGTTGCAGTGGTATTTCATCTATTTTTGTAGGTCATCCCATCCTCTGAAATCTATCACAACTCCTTATGTATTTGATTGCATCTTTATGAAGTGTTGACCAATAATAACCAGTAGTCAAGATTTTAAGAGTTGTCCTCTTTGCAACAAAATGTCCTCCACAAGGTTCGTCATGGTATGATTTGAGAATGTCATAGACTTCATATTCTATGATGTACCTACTCATTATATTACCAGTCCCTATATAAAATAAATATCTAGTTACCCATTAATAAAGAAACCTTTTTTCAACTAAATATATTTTCTCTCTTGGTGAGAGATGTGGTGGTGTGTTTCCCTGTAACTAGATAATTGGTTATCTTCATATCAAGGTGTATGCAAAGAGAGGGAAAATAAGTGCTCATCTATAAATGAATCATCTATAATATCCTTTTATGATTTTATTGGAAATCCTGAGAGAAAGTCTTCTACTATATTAGCCTTTCTTGGTTTGTCTATAATGGTAATATCAAACTCTTGAAGCACCCGATGATTCTTGTAGGCGTCATTTAATTTCTTGTCTTAGTTCATTCCTATGTGTGGACTGAGTACATGTTAAGTTCCCCATTAAATGCATCAATTCTTATTATCTCTCTCATGGTTATTTGTGACATGCCAAATCTTAGTCTTCGAGATCATTCCAATTCTTTTCTCTTTCTCATAATTTATGGTGAGAATAATTGGAAGCTTTTACAAATACATGTGACTAGTTTCAATCTTGATATTGAAGAGATTACTTTTTCAATGATTTCTTTTGTTGGCAGGAAGGGTTATGGTGAAGATTTCCTATTGCTTTGTAGGAATTATCTTGCTGACGAGGGCTTAATGGTGGGTACTAGTAAAAGGTCAGAGCTTGTGAATTATGATTCTCTCAAGCATAATGAGGAGATGTGTGAGCTATTTGAAATGTCTAGCTTCACCCCTTTTTTCAATCTATGCAGGGCTATAATGATGCCCTAACTTACAAATTCAAAAACTCTTGGAGCAATGGTGAAGTTACAATTGGTGGCCTGCATTTTACATTTTTTGATAATTTGATTACGTAGGCGACTATCCTAAAGTATGAGGGAAAGAAGATAGTCAAAAAGAGCTCAGGTAACTATCAAGATTTCATTGACAAGTTCTTTGAAGCTAGTGAGAAGCCTAAAAGACTTCAAAATGGGTATGCAAGGTTGAAACTCCCTCCTCCCTATCATAATGTTAGTCTGCATATTATGAGGTACTTTACTCTCTAAGGGTGCTATATGATGGTTCATAGGCACCATTTCCCCATTTTAAACCATGTTCACCATAATGATAAGATAAACCTTCCCTTTTATGTTTTCCTCTCTCCAAAAAAACATGGAGCATGGTGTTAATCCTCCTTTACACCAAGGTCTTATTAGGACTCTTTATAAGTTTGTTTTGGCCACCACCCCTCAAAGGAATATGCTTGTTAATCTTTTTGAGCATAATCCTTCCTTGAAGAGCTCCATGTGGATTGAGCTTGTTGAAAGCAAACCACATTCTCCTGACAGAGTGTTAAATTCAACACTAAAAACAAAATTTCCCCTCCTCCCACCATTGACCCTTGCTTTCATGACTTCAAATTCATCCCTGAAAAATGAAAAACCTCACCCTTACCCATGGGCCAGCTAAAAAAGGGAAGATGGACCCTAAGGAGTCTAAAAATAAAAATCTCACAATCACAATTTTAGATGACCAAGATGTCAGTCCAGAAAGTGGTATTGTTCTTTCTAGAGGCGAAGGTCTATACAACTTTCTAAAGGTACTTCTAAGGGGAAGGAAACGAATAAAAAAGGTAAGAAGGTTGATGAGGAGGAGGGTTTTGAAACTTTAGAGGAAGAGTTCATCCATGATAATCTGGGTGAGACCGAAGAGTCGAAGGGCAAGGATGGTATTGATTCTAAAGTGGAGGGGAAGGAGTTTGGGGAATAAGACTATAATATTGATATGGATGGTGGAAATGAAGTTAGAGAGAAGAATGAGTCTGAAGAGGATGATGCAGTTGAGGCTAGAAATCAGAACCAAATGTCTAAGGATGAGAAGGACATTGGAACATATAAATCTCCTATGCAAGAAAATACTAATGATGGGGATTTTAATACCCTAAGTTCCAAGATAGAATCCCTTAATGTTCAAATGAGTCAAATGGAAAGGTAGCTTGGTGAGGATACCGGTTCTAATTTTTTTGAGGAAATGGAAGAGGATATAATAATATTAGTGTTGTGGTGGATGGAATTATGAAAAAAATAGTGATGGGCACTATTTTTAAGCAGGGTAAAATTAGGAAGCAACAACATAAAAGGGGAAATTTGTTCGAAAGACTGAAGTTGATAAGTCTAAGAATAGGGTGATCAATGAGATTTGGTTAGATATTGTGTCAGCTCTTCAAGATAATTGGAGTCTTATTAAGACTCTTAATTTGTTTTTTTTTCTCCATGTTTTTGTTTTGTTTAAAACTCTCTCATTATAGTGCCTTTATATGTATGGTTTTTAGTATTTTTTTTAGTCTTAGATTGGTTTAGTATATTACCTTATGGTGGTCTTAGTATTACTTGGTAGTATGTTTTTAACACTATGATTAATGGTTGGTGGCCTCTTGTTAGTTTTGTTGTGGATATGATTTTTGGTGTTGATAAGTGGATTGTGTGCCCTGATGAAAATCTTGCTACTAGTATATATGCTTTATTTGATGTTCCTATTGGGTTTCTAACATTGTTCTAACTTACTTTGTTGTTTCTAACTAGTAGTTTTTTTTCTAGTTTGTTTTGATGGGTTGTTTTGCTATATTGTAAGCTTTGTATGGGATCAGGGCCCTTCCTTGCTTATCTAATAAAAAACAACCAAATCACAAGTCTGCCTCCTACTACTAGTTTATTCATTTGTACTTGATTATTGTATGGTCAGTGTGAATGAATATAGAATACCCTGTGATGTAGTGCTTGAATTTATTAATTGCATATACCACTGCTAACATCTCCTTTTTAGTTAGTATGCAATTGAGATTTGATCCTTGAAGGTTCTTACTGATATAATGGATGGAATACTCTTTATTTCCTACTTTTTATCCTAACACAACTCCAATTACAAAATCAGAAACATCTGTGTTGATATGAAAAGGTAATTTCTATTTTGGTCCTTTTAATACTAGGTTCTTTGTAAGTGCTTCCTTAAGAGCTTCAAAGGCATGTTGACAATAAGGTGTTCGGTTAAACTCAACATCTTTAGACAATAAGATAAATAGTGGTGCTTTAATTTTACTGAAATCTTGTATAAATCTCCTATAGTACCCAACATGATCAAGAAAAAATTTGACATCCTTTTTTCCTGAGGTACAAGCAGTGTGGATATTACCTCAATTTTATTTGGGTCTACTTGGATTCCCTTATTGGACACAATTTCCTAAGAATACTCCCCCAGTCATCATCATGAAACATCTCTCATGACTTAGGGACATGTGATGATCTTGGCATCTTTGTAATACTTTCTCTAGATTAGCAAGTGTTTCCTCATAGGTATTCCCATAAGTTGTAAAGCCATCCATGTAAACTTCCATTGAATCATGAGAAAAATCTGAGAATATGCTCAGTACTACCCTTTGGAATGTTTCAGGTGCATTTCATAGTCTAAATGGCAAGACAGAGTAAGTATATATGTACCCCAAGGGCAAGTAAATGTTGTCTTTTCTTGGTCCTCTAGAGCTATCTTGATCTAGTTATATTTGTTGAACCCATCCAAGAAGGAAAAGTACTACTTTCATGCTAATGAATCTAGCACTTGATCAATGAATGAAAGGGGAAAGTGGTCTCTTTTGGTTGCCACATTTAACTCGCAGTAATCAACACACTCCATTTACCTCTCTTCTTGGGTACAATTACTAATGGAGACACCCATTGACTATCAGAGACTGGATAAATGAACCTTGCATCTGGTAATTTTTGTAATTTTTCCTTCACTATATCATAGAAATTTGGGTTTATTCTTCTTTGAGGATGCCTAACTGGGTTGTAGCCATCATTGATATAAATTATGTGTATGCATAAGTTTGGGTCTATTCCTTTCATAGCATGGTAATCCCATGCAAATACAGTTGTGTGCTTGCAACATGTTAAATAGTAAAGACTATTGTGCAATAATCAATTGAGTGTTTATATTTAATGTCTTACTCAATATAATCTCTATAGTCAAGGTTGAATTTTTAATAGATGCAATATCAAGGCTTGATGTATTGGGACTATAATTATGTGGCAGTAAGATATGAAAAAATTAAGAAATGAACTTAGATGTATTGATAGAAATTATGTTCTACAATGGGTCTTGCAATCATGTTAAATAGGCATATTGTTGTGTGTCCCTATAATAAGTATTATGCATGATGTTTACAAGTTGTTTATCTTCATCTTGGATTTATAACATAGGAATACACTCAATAGTCATTAATGTTTGTAATGATTATTTATCATCCTCATCTAGGACAAACCATATAGTTTTCTCTAAATTTGTATGTGGTTGGGTAGGTGGATAGAGGAATAGCTTTTTTACCACATTTTCATTAGAAATGATCATGCTACCAGACCTGCAACCTATGAAGGCATCTGCAGTATCCAACCAAGGTCTCACTAGAATGAGGAGGTACCCTACAATATTTTCTCTAGGTTTCAATGTTCACCATAAAGTCTATAGGATATTCCAATGAGTCTAATGCTATAATCAAGTCTTCTATAATTCCCTTAGGTTTTATTGTAGAGCTATTTTCTAATTGTAACATAGTAGGTGTAGGTTGAAGCTCCATTAGTTATAGTTGCTTCATGGTTTCTTTTGTCATCAAGTTGATGGCTACTCCTAAGTCAATTAAGGTATTTTTAATGAGAGTGCCATTGATTTTGACATCCACAATAGGGCTCCCAAGGTTTGCATATTAGGTATAACTATGTTTCCTAACATAATATCTGCAAGTTGTCCTAAAACATGCATAGTCTGAGGATCCTTGTGTTTTTTGCTAGAATTCTTGAGGCATAACTCTCTTATTGTCTTATTATAAATTGGCACTTCCTTAATTTCTTGTACGAGGGGTATCTTTATGCAAACATCTCTAAGTTATCCTAATAAATCAGATTCAGCTTCAGAATGATGTTTTTATATTGTTAGTCTCTTAGGGAATGGAGGTTTTGGACTTATGGTTGTTAGTTTATCTTGATTTGATTAAGATTCCCTAGGTTGTTTTTCCATAGTTTCTAATTGGGATTTCCTCATCAAACAACTTTGTGATGTAAGGATATGAAGGCCTAGCTAGAATTTCCTTGATCTAAGGTGGACATCACTCACCTCAACCTTATAAGTAGGGTATTGGATGGTTTCATTAGCACAAGCCTATTAGACAAGCTTATTGTTGGGGTTAGGTGTAGGTTGTGCTAGCAATTGAGGTGTTCTTGGTGTAGCCATGGCTGAATTTGGCATTGTGGTTAGCTGCTATGATTGGAAGGGTTGTTTTGGTTGTTGGTAATTTAGGTTTTGATTTTTCTATAGTTGTCCTTTTTACCATTTTGGTGGCCATTAGTTTCATTGGGGTGGCCACTAGGAACTATAATTGGGCCCTTGGTAATTTTATGGTGGTCATATGCCTTCTTGTTGTTGAGTCAAATTAGAGGCTCGAGACATTGGCCATTGTGGATTTTATATATTTGTCCAGGGTTGAGGGTTCCAATTTGAGAAATGTGAATTATCACTTGGAAATGACATATTATAGGTCAAGGGATCTTGTGGAATTTATTGTATTGGTTTCAATGGCTTGTATTGAGCGATACAATTGACCTTCTTCATCTTCTAGAGCATGAAACTTTGGATTCCCTTTCTTGTCTTCAGAGATACTAGCCAACTTTTTGCACTTGCAATTAATTTTCTTTTGGCGACAATGTAGACATAATTATGTGAGGGTTTCCTTTGCTTCTTCCTACTTCTTCTTGATATAGAGGGTATCCAGTTGGCTAGCCAAATGACTAAGTGATATCCTCCTTCATATTGGATAGAATATTTCTAAGCTCCACCCTTGAAACTCCAGCAGATGATTTGTTGAGAGAATAGGTCCTATCACCCTTGGTATTCTTGATGAATGACTTGGAGTAATTTCTACACACTTTATAAATCTCATCAAAGGGTGATTGTGAGACATCCGCTACTCCAATGAGATTGAGAGCATCCATATAGTCTTCATTAACTCCCCTTAAAAAACCAATTTTAAATATTATTAAAGATTCTATTTTGATGAGATTTCTTGAGGAAAAAATGAAACCTCTCAACGTAATCTTCCAAAGTCTTGTCATCTCTATGACATCTTGAAGATGTCATCCCTCTTTCTATTTGCACATCTACAGTAATCTTGATATTTCCCCAGGCATTTTGTTTTCACAGTCTCCTAGTTGGGAATAATATTCCTTCCCAACCCCATTAACCAATACAAAGCAACATATTTTAGCATGGTTGGGAATAATTTAAGCCGACGAGCGTCTGTAGTATAGTCATAACTCTAGCATGGAAAATTGAACTCAAAGAGAAATGCATCTGCATCCTCTATAACGAACCCATAGAAGATGGATAGTGTTGAAGGAGGTATAGTTTTTAGTGTAGCAACCCTTTCCTCATTGGTTATAGGTAATTCAAATGTCACATGCTATCCTAGGTTATCCACGACATTTTTAGCCATGATATCAAAGTGTATTTGGGAAGCCTCCTTTGTATTTAGTGTAGCTACCAATATAAGGGATGATTCTTTTTCAAGGATTCCCTCTATTTGTTCACTTTGTCCACTAGTATCTTCTAATGCTTCATGTGTTAAGGGGAGAAATCTTCCCATAAAATCCCATTGCCTCTACATGCAATGGTTGTGACTCTTTAGATCAATGGTTCCTGCACATTGTTAGTGATTTGTATTGTTGTCGATTGAGAAAATACCTATTTATCCTAGTGTGAAAAAAAGTTTCTATACTATGAAAGATTGAAAGGAATTGAAAATAACATAAAAAACCTTGAACTTAGCACCATCCCTGGTAACGATGCTAGAAATATGGAGCCACTCTAATGTCTAAGTAAACTAGTGATACAAAGTATGCACATAGCTTAGAGGACTAAGGATCCTTAACTAAATAGTTCATTATTCATAAGAGGGTTGCATTTTAAATTATCAACCAAGGAGTCATAAAACTGTAGATAGTGTTGGCAAAATATATGCATTCACAAATTCCAGACATATCCTACATCAATGGAGAATAGGAAAATACGCATGTACAAATACAATAAAATCTAGATATCAACATAAACTACTAACTTACAAAATAGAGGGAAAATAGTGTAAACAACTAACTCCTGCTATAGGTACCTAATTCTTAAGACTATAATTGTTAAACTGCAATGTCCTAACCTATCTAATTCCTTCAAAGTAGAATCAAAACATTAAGCTACACAATCAAATTTGGTAAATGTAACACATTCGTTCACAATTATTTAATTGAAAACTACCAACTGAATTCACAATGCATCATATATTCTAACAATTGAAACTTAAAGTGGTTTAGCAATACCTTAAGTGGCCCTATCTTGAGTTGTTTCTTCCATAGGATTTATCAAACACTGACTTACTCACTCAACAAATCATGATATCAAACTAATTTCCTTTATTGCATTCTAACACAGAATTATTACATGAAATTTAATAGGAATCTATTGAAGATATTTGTAATGTAACACACATTCTATTGTTGCAACTATTGAGTAATAATGGTAAAGAAATAACTAGATAACTAGATCTCCTCCTCAACAGAAGATCCTACCATATAGGGTTTGTGAGGAGTTTCATTATTCATGGACTAAAAATAGACTTATGAAACAACTATCAACTCTTCCTCAAAGATAGAAGGAGGACTAAGTTTTTGAAACAAAAAATAATAACTATATGCAACAAGAGTAGAAAAACCAAATATGGACTCTATATCCAACAACTCAACTGCTCATAATAGAAACGTGTTCATAAAACATTTTTTTTATATATCAATCCCATTGAAATTAGACTCCTTCTTCTCTTGGTTGTCTTATTAGCAAGTAAGAGTGATATTCAACAACCCACAGACTATTAAAAAAATGATCTCCTCCATTTCCTCTAAAATTATTGCGTCCCGATCGGTTGACTCCTCCTCTGCAACAATTTGCATTCCTTATGTTGCGAGCTAGGAAACTTGTTGCTATAGGTTGATAATTCTTCTTACTACAAGGTGTTAGTCTTATTCCTAAGGCATCCACATTATTAACAATCATAAATTAGACAAAAAATCCTACTAAATTGCATAGACATTCATGCATTCTTACATACATATATCAACATAACATATTTCCATTTCCACATACTTAAGTCTACTTAAAAGTATATAAAAGGTATAAAAGGTCATGGTAATGTCTTGAAACTTAGTAGAAAGAGATGATGAAAAGTATGAAACAGTAAAAGAAACTAGCTAACTATAGGGCCCATCACATTTCAAGTTGGTTTTTTATGCTATTATCTTGTTTTGATCTCTCTTGTGAGCACTATCTAGAGGTTTTACATGTTTTAAAATATGAATTTGCATGCTTGTTAGTTCCTATTTAAGTTTAAAATCTTGGCACTATATTTTGGTGACTCTCCTATGAACTTCTCCCTTACCTCTCTTTATTTTGCATGTTCACATACCTTGTGCTTAGTTTTCACTGATTGAATTTGTAAGTTTTTGATTGGTTCTTGTAATCACATTTTTACATATGCCTTGAGGAGAAAAATAGACTGAATCATTGTATCTAAAATGATCGACAGACAAAATTTGACATAAAACACTTTTTTTTTGTTGACAATTTTTTTGAGGTGTTTGTAGGTGTGATCAAAGGTACCCTTGTATAAAATTTCATACCACCATATAGTATACATGTCGTACCATACAAACAACCATACTACGAAAAGAAAAAACTCTGTGGGTTTTTACATGTAGTATATACAATCTATTGGTTGGCATAGGGATTTTAAAATATCTTATATTAAACTATTTTTGTGAATCTTTTTAAACCAATGGGTTTTTAATAAAATAATTGTTATTTTAGTTAACACATGAAGTTTGCGCGTTTAAATTTATTTCAAAAACTTGAATTATTTTAAACTTTTCAATTGAAATCGTTTGAGATATACAGGGTTGGATTAATTTGTTTGAGATAGGGTTTTCCAAATGTTGAACAATATTTGAATCACATTTTAACTTTGATTCAAATTTGTAGAATTACACTTTTCTTTGTAATATGATTACAATCAGTAGGCTTTTAAAATGTTTTTAATTCTCTTTCAAATCTGTTGGGAGTCACAGGTAAGGTTTTTTTAATGTTTATAGATCCACGCAAGCGAGACACCTTTTTTTCCGCATTTGAGATCCTAGTCATATGAGAAACTAAGAGCCCCACTAACCCGTTAGCCTCAATCACGTTGAGAGCTGGGAGCTTCACTTTGACCCTTGATTGTGTAAGTCACTTAGCCCATAGTTATATCAAGGATCATGAGCTCCATTGGAAGATTAAACCCTCGATCACATGGGAAAATCAACTTGTGGTCCCAATCGTCCCAACAAGTGCTAACTATAACAACCAACCCTTTAGCTCCTTACTCCTTAGTGAATGGTCACTTGATTGACCAAGAGCCAATGCATAGAGGGCTTAAAACCTTGACCAATCCCATTGAAATTTTATAAAAAGCACTTGTTGGTTTATAAATTTGACATTTTTGTTAGATTTTCAAAATTTATAGGTGTTGGAAAGCTAGTTTGGAGGTGGAAGTGGTGGTGAGGGTATTTTAAAAAAAATCTCTAAAATTTAGGTAAATTTGTCCAAAGTCAAAATTTTGTTTTCAAACTTCAATTGATCATAACTTTGGCACTTTTTATCATTTTTTGGTGATTTTTTCAACTTATCAAAAAATTCAAATGATCTATTTTTGTTGTTTATTTTGGTATAGAATTCACTATTTTTCTCATTTTAACTGAATTTTGTGTGCACTTATTTTCATGTTTCCAACGATTCAATTTTATAAACTACTAACTTAAGTGGTTTTGTAGGACATATTATTGAAGATGTTGATTATAGACCTTTTATTTTTTTGTTTGCTTTGTCTTCCTTTTTGTGCTTACATTAAAATTGGTTAAAATTCACTTCCACAATTCAATTTGGGATGAAAAATTTACAAGTGTCTTTTAAACCCCAAGCACACTTACATATTTTCTCCTCTCACACCTTAGAGTGATCTTGAGGATCAAAATTAAGTATTGTCTTGGTTTATTTTTAGGGAGATTTCTTGGAGATTTCATCACCCCAAGGGACAACCTCAACACTAGTGTTTCAATGGAGTACAAATAGCAAGGGATGAATCAAAAGACATGCCTCTTGGAAGTTGTGATTTTGTCATTCAAGATAAGCCTCCAAGAACTTTATACCTTGGGGAAGTGAAGGAGAAGGGTAGATTACCCTCTTATCTCGATTGTTTGATTTTCTTACACTTTCAAATCCATGGATTACGTATCACATACCCTTGTGGCATTTAGATGGTTCATTAGATAAGCCTTGTACAACATAGTTTAAGACCTTTTAACTATTTCTTATTATGGTACAAGGTACAATATCATTCCTAAAGATACTCACCGCATACCTTCCTGAGTAGAGGTAGAATCTCTTTTGGAAAGGTATTCAAAAACATCCAAATAAAGGGGAAAGGTGAGCCCTTGTTCCGCTAGACCCCTACCTACCTACTCCTAAAATAATAGATTAAATTTTATAGTGGGCCCACACTAAGTTAACTTTCCTTTTATTAAATAAATTTAGGCTTTTTTATTGTATCTTCTTGTTTGATTGTTGTATATACCAAAGTTCATATTCTCAAACCTTTACTACCAATTTTGAGTCAAGTATAATATGAAATCCTTTTGTTTGTTTGAAATCATTTTCCAAATTGGTATTCTTTTGAAACATAAAATTTTGAAGCCAAACCTAGGATAACCATTTACTTCCAAATCAATCCAACATCCCCCATATGACACCCATGTTTTTTTCATTACCCTTTCTACCCATTTTGATCATACCCTTAGTCCATAAATTATCCATATTTATACTTGTCCCATTATCCAATCATCTATACCACACCTTTGACTACAAGGTACACATCCCTTTTTGACTCATTCTCCACTTGATCATAACCTTAATCGTCGGGTTAAATTGACATCCAACATCTTTTCAAACATTAGGATATCCTTAATCATTTCATCATCATAATCTTTTATCAACCATCCTTATAGTCCATATTTGATCATCATCTAAATCAAATCCTTGGTCATAGTTAAAAGTTATCACTTTTAGATATTTTAATCACAATCATCACCTTAGTCCAACCTTTGGGACCTTTAATGATCTTAAGGCCCATTGTTTATGTTAGAATCCAAGATCACCTGCATGCAATCACCTCTCACATGCAAAAGACATGCAAAACCAACAAGATGTTCTGTAAACCTCAAAGTATAAAATGAATTATTAGAATCTCGAGTCTTACAAAGAGATCAATCCTTATGAAGGAGATCAAGAAACCCTAAATGAAACCCTAGTGTGCACACTTAATAATTAATCAATTATTAATGTGCCTAAGTTTAGCTTAAGCAACTAGAGGAATATGTGACTTAATTAATTAACCAGTATGATATAATTAATTAAGTATATAACTTATTACTCTAACACCCCCCCTTAAGATGAACTTAGGAAGAAGCTAAAAACACTAGAAGAAGATGCATGCAAGCAAAGATGGGTCCCGGCAACTAGGCCTGATCAGGTACCCATTTACAAATGCAAGAAAGAGGTAGAGGAGGAAAACCTAGTGGGACAAAACCCCCCTATAATGATATGACATGCTACAAAGAAGAACTGGAAGAACACCTGTAGAGTAACACTGGAACCGCAATCTGGCAAGCAAGGAAAGATACTTCTGTCTACAAGAAACCATATCGAAATCATCATAATGTGACAGCAAACCCGATGCCACGGAACACTTGAAAACTCCAAACGGGAACAATGCTGGAATCTATGAAGCAGCAGTCGATTATTGAATGATGTATCATTGAAAATGAAGTGCAAAGATGCAAGAGGCACTCTCCCAACTACCAAAATATCCAGGTAATCTCCAAAACACCCATCGGGTCAAATCTGGATTAATGAAAAACCTAGGATAGATATAGAAAAATTGCATGGATAGAAACATAGAGCTCCTCAATACCTTTCCAACGTCGCAAAGATAGCAAAAATCGGAGATCGTGGCAAAAATTTATGAGCTCGGAAGTATAAAAGTTACATCTGACTTCAACCAGCAATAAATTTAGTAAAATAGGAAAATACTGAAAAATAAACTGCACCAAATGAAAGTGCTCGGAACTAGCTTTCCGGCGATATCTCGTTTTCCTGATTTTGATACCGTATGCCCAAGTTATGCCAAAAACAAAAAAAAACTGCTCTTTTAAGGCAAATAAGGGTTAGGGGGACAAACTGCCGTACGACCGATGATGTCATGCTGATGTCAGCACATCACTGCAAAAAAATTGATGGCCATCTGGCTGTCGGTGCAAAAATTCGACCTCCTGCAGAAAAAAATTTTGGCCCCTGGTCACCATATGACCAACAACGGGGGCTGGAGTGGGCTGAGGGCTGGGCGCGGAGCTCCCGATCTCCCATATGACCCTGGCGGGGCTGTTTGGGCCCGCGGGGGCTGAGGCCTGGCGGTGGTGCTGCATGGGGAGCCACTGGCGGCGGGGGTGGGCCGGCAGCCGCCTGGTGGCCTCCCGGTGGCCGCCCAGCAGCGGAACCCTCCAAACTGTGAGCGCAGCCCGAATCCCAAAAAACTTCATTTTGTAATGTTTTTTTTTAAGTTTGTGCCGGGGAGGCCGTACGGCCTCTCTGGCAAAAAAAATTTGCCTCGAGAATCAACTGCTCGAAAATGGATGATTTGACAGGTGTTTCTAGGGTTTTGGGGTGCTGCGAACGCGATGGCGACATCCGTTTGAGCCCATAGTGTCCCAAAAATTCGGCTACCCCCAAATCTTGCAAAAAAGATGCCTGTGGAAACCCTTGCACTTGAAACTCACTAAGAAGCCATATCTTCATATCACGAATAGGCAGATACAGGTCTGGAGCTCTAATACCATGTTGGAATCCAAGATCACCTGCATGCAATCACCTATCACATGCAAAAGACATGCAAAACCAACAAGATGTTCTGTAAACCTCAAAGTGTAAAATGCATTATTAGAATCTCGAATATTACAAAGAGATCAATCCTTATGAAGGAGATCAAGAAACCCTAAAAGGGAAACCCTAAATGAAACCCTAGTGTGCACACTTAATAATTAATCAATTATTAATGTGCCTAAGTTTAGCTTAAGCAACTAGAGGAATATGTGACTTAATTAATTAACCAGTATGATATAATTAATTAAGTATATAACTTATTACTCTAACAGTTTAATCCTTGGAAATACTACACCAATCTGTAAATTCCAAAAATAAATTCATAATCAAACAATCTTAAGATCCAAGTGTCACTTACACTTTAAATATAAGTTTATTTATTCCAATCCATTTTAAATCCAAGTTATCCATTTCATCGTCTAAGCTTATTCTCATTTATTAGGATTTGAATCCCTTTTTATTAGTCATCACAAACCCAACAAGGTTGGCAAGTCCATCCATATCCATCCTTTCCTACATCAACTTTGAAAATAAGACCAGTGCCTCCCAACACAAGACTTGACACTTGATGTGAGAACATGGAAGAAAATCATTTTTCATAATAAACCCCTCATAGAAAGGTTTCCTTTCTTAGGAGAGACTTCCCAAGTTCCACATAATGATATTGAAACTTATGATGATATTCCTCACCAACCCGAGTATACTATTGATCCCAATAAAATCCTAGATTATAAGAGAAAGATCTTATGAAGAAATACATTGAAATAAATAAATGTCATCCTTAGACAAGTCATTGAATCAAGGGTACAACTACCTCTTGGTTATGACCTCTCCAATCTTGATCCTACCCATGAAGTCATCCATCCCACACATGACAATGATGATCCTCATGAAGACCCTAACATTCCTACTAAAATGAAACAACCCCTATCCATTAGAGGTAATCCCTTACATCAAGGGTCTATACCACCTAGAGTTTCCACTTTTATTCCTAACGAGGTTCAAAGTCCCATGTCCACTAGTCATAGCACATTCATAACAAATATACCACTTGGAAAACAAACCATAACTTCCCATATAGACGTCATCTCCATCTCTGTTCCTAATCCAAAAATCTCTAATATCACCACTTCCACCATGGCCATACCAAATTCACCCAAGGTCAACATCAATTATAATATTTATCTTAACCAACATCAAAGTCCCATCTCACCTAAGGTCTATAATACAAAACATCATCCACACACCTCTCCACTACAACATAGTTCAACCTTTGACCAAGAATGACAAGCCATGAAGGATTCCCTTAAAGGAATTCAAGGAGAATAAATCTTATACCTTTGAGGAATTGTGCCCCTACACTTTTGACTGGTCAATATCAAAAATACCTTTCCCTACATCTTTGAAATTCCTAAATATGACAAGCACAAGGGGAAGGGATATATTAGGTAACATGTCAAATAATTGTTTATGACTATTCAAGAATTGGCACATGAAGACACATAATTACTATGCCTACTCCCTTGTAGCTTAGGTGGTCAAGCACTTGAATGGTTCTTGCACCTACCTAAGGGGTCCATCACATCCTTTGGGGACAATAAAAATACCAAACATTTATCCTATAACATAGAACATGAACTTACCATGATGGTCTTGTGTGATACTAAATATAATCGAGGGAAAGTTTATTGCCATTCCTTCAACATTGGATAGCTTTAGCTAGTAGGTTCTAATGACCAATATCAAAAAACAACTAGTACAATCATTGTCACCAATCTTAATTCACATTTGGCATTCCATCTTCAAGTCCATCATGTCTCTTATTTTGATGTGATCATTGAAATAGGTATTCAAATTTAAAAATCCCTCATTATTAAAGGGGTTATCATAATTTATTTCAAGGATCACAATGATAAATCTAAATTTTCTGATGATAAACCCAAGTTATTTAGAAAAACAAGAATATATTTGGATATGGGGTTATTGATTTGAAACATGTCCAAAATTTCCAAAAAACCTCATCCATTATCATTCTGTATGCACCCCCTAAACCACAATTAAAAATAAGACAATTTACACCTTTAGGGGAATCCATTGAGTGCGTCCTCCATCAAATTATTGTGATAATCAACCATAGCCTTCATAGTATAAGGAAGAAAAATATTGTGATTATCATCATATCAAATGTCATGCCACAAGAAAGTGTACAACTATAACATTTTATCCAAGACCTTATAAATAAAGGTGAGATTGAAATTGAAGGATCATTAAATAACTCACCTAACCAAGACTTGGGTTATATCAAAACTATTTTCCTAAGCATTATAAACAACACACTTAAGACCAAGAATCCAATACAAACACTATCAATTATCACAAGACCCCTTACAACTATGATTCTACTATTGGTCACATTGAGAAATTTGAGGAATGAATACGCACCATAAAAGTAAAAAACATATAATTGTGTTATTACCACTCAATGTGGAAAATTAACCGTCCTAGGTCTTGCTCCACCCACTTCACACACCCATAAACAATATGATCTTCTCGACCATCTTGAGAGAACATCGGTCCAAATTTCTATTCTTGAGCTTCTACGAATATCCCCTACTCATAGGGGAATCTTAAACCATAGTTACAATAATCACAAGTCCCTAATGATATTAAACCTTCATGTTTCTAAGACATTTTTTACTACCTTTCCACTGACCATTTCCTCACTTTCACTCCAAGTGAATTTCCTCCACTCGATCCATCACATAATCGCCCCTCCACATGGAAGCTCTTATTTCCAAGCATAAGATAAAATGTGTGCTCATAGATAATGGGTCAAGCCTAAATATTTTTACTCTTAGACTAGTGCAACATTTAGTTTATTTAGCATAAGCCTTGGGATCACGTATTATTATCATCAAATCTTATGACAATGCAGAGAGAAATAATTGGTACTATCTACCTTCTCATTGTAGTAGGACCCTCATTGCAACATACCCTATGTCATGTCTTAGACCTAGACCTCCCATACAATATCATACTTGGTCAACCATGGCTCCATGCCATGCAAGAATACCCTCTACCCACCATAAATGTCTTAAGTTCTCATACAATGGTGTAGAAAATACTATTCCTAGTGATCTCTAACCCTATTAATTTTACCCAAAATTGGAAGGGAAATATGACAACCATTGTCCTTCTTTTGATATTTTTCCCTAATCACCTTCTAAAAATCCACATCATACATTGATCCTAGTGATTTATCTTCCACATCCTCCACTCCATCCACTAAGCAACCATCCTTAAAATCCACATTTAAAATCCTTGATAAAGGATGTGAATAATACCAAATCCATGAATCCCTTCATATTTTTAAATTACCCCTTTCACCATGATCCTATGGTCGCCCTCACCTAAAGGTTCAAAATCCCCTTTTTATGTTGCAATGGAGCCCCGCCACCTTCATTTTTGGTGGTTATCTTGTTGATGAGGATATAGAAGGCTTTAACATCACATGGAGTTACAAAGATGAGTAGTATGCTACATGTTTCAAAGAGCACACATATCTTATTCCCTTGCATGTTTTTAGTAAAATGAATTATAAAGGCAAAGGTCTTGGTTTAATAAATGAACAATGCCCCCTTGATCCTATCGATATACCCACTAATGATGGAAAAACTGATTTAGGATATGGTGCTTATGATGAAAATTTTGATGCCCTTATAGATTTTCCTAATAATGCTAGGCACAAATCTTCTAATCTGGATGATAGCAAAGCAAGAGTCATTCCTAGTCCTTTCAAATAGCTTTCTACCACAAAAATATTCCACGATAATGCCATTTATACCATCCATCATGACCTCACATGCCCCAACCTTATTGAATGGGACCAACATGATTCTCTTGATTTGTACACATTTAAAAATGATGAGGCTACTAGAACTTATGCAATCTCGTACTCATATTACATTAGGGGATCATAATAAAGGTTTCCAAATCCTATTGAGTTCATCAACATACTTTGGAGAAAAATATTTTAGAGGAACCATCAGAATCTATAGATACGTCCTTTAATAGCAAGCTTCACCTTCCATTGGCTCCTACGCCACTTCAAGATGGGTACCCACTCCTTATTGAGGAATTTATAGATATAAATTTGGGTCTAAAAGAGCCACCTAACTTGACATAGATTACAAATACTTTAGATCTTGAGTTAAACATGAACATCTCTATATTGATTAGACATTATCTAAATATATTTTCTTGGTACTACACTGGCATGCCTAGATTGGACCTTTCTTTGGTTGTCCATCACCTTGTGTTAAACCCTGATGTTAAACTAGTATGATAAAAGCTAAGAAAAATGAATCCTAAAGCAACCCTTTTAGTCAAGGAAGAACTTCAAAAGCTGCTAGATGTTGGATTCATTCAGCCTATTGACTATCTAGAGTGGGTTTCTAATATAATACTTGTAATAAATCCACCCAAAGAAATTAGAGTATGCAAAAAAAATAGACATATCAAAAAGGATTACATAAAGATTATTTTCCACTTCCAAATATTGGCATGATTGTGGATTTGATAGCTATTCATGAGATTTTGTCTCTTATGGATGACTTTTCAGGATATAACTAAATTTAGATAGCACTTGAAGACCAACATAAGACAAATTTTCTCTCCCCATGGGGTATATTTTGCTATAAATTTAAGCCATTTGATCTCAAAAATATTGGTTCCACATAGCAAAGGGCCATGACTATCATATTCCATAATATGCTCATGACATTGTTGAAGATTATATGGATGAAATCCTAGGAAAGTCAAAATCCAAATCAAATCACCCAATCATCTTGTGTTGTATCTTTCAGAGGCTCAAAGAGTATAAAGTTAGATTAAATCCCAAGAAATGTGTCTTTGTAGTCACATCAAGAAAACTCCTCAAGTTCATTATTTCTATACATGGCATAGAGGTAGATCTAGCTAAGGTAAAATAAACAATATAAACACCACCTCATTGGAACCTCACATAGTTACATAGTCTATAGGGAAAAATCTAAGCTATCAGATGATTCATTGCCCAATTAGTGGATAAGTGTCATCCATTTTCAAATCCACTTTGAAAGAATGCTAGCTTTGAGTGGGATGATCCATTCCAAATAACATTTAATAAAATAAAGGAATCCCTATCTATTCCTCCAATTTTAGTGGCACCCACTCCAAATAGGCCTTTGTTTTTATACATCTCAGTTACACAACATGCCTTAGGTTCCCTTTTAGCTAAACATAATGATCAGGAGAGAGAAAATTCCATCTACTAACCTTAGAAAAACATTGGTTGGACGTGAATTCAATTAATCATCCATGGAGAAATCCTACCTTGTAGTAGAGTTTTCCACACATAAAATTTATCATTACATGCTTAATGCTTCCACTCGTTTGAAATATTTGTTGTCTGAAGCAACCCTTACTGGTTGAATGGAAAATTAGGTCATGATCCTTAGTGAGTTTGATATTGAGTATGTCAAATAAAAGGCAATCAAAGGTTACTTTACAGTAGATCAATTAGCAGAGGCTCCCATTTAGGAATTTCAATCTTTGAACATAGAATTTCCAAATAAATCCATCCTTCACATTAAAGAATCCAAACTATGGACACTATAATTTGATGGATCATTCACATCACATGGATAAGGTTTTGGGATAATTTTTATCACCCCAAGGTGATTTCATTCCTAAATCATTTGCATTTTTTTTCCTTGCACAAACAACACAACAAAATATGAGGCATTGTTATCTGGTCTAAAACTAGCAGTTCAATGGCACATTCAATACTTACATGTCTTTAGAGATTCATAGTTGGTAATCAATTAGGTCAATGATGAGTTCCTTACTAAGGATGATAAACTTGTGCCCTATAAATGCATGGTTGATAATTTCAAGCAATATTTCCTAAATCATCTATAACTACATTGTGATAATACACATTTTTCTTAAAGTTCTCATAATTGCATCAAAATTATACAAATTCAATAAACATGATTTTATAATGTGAGAAACATATGAAATATAGGCATTATGAGTGAAAAAAAATTTCTCAAATAGGAAACCAAACTAAGTTTTGGTCATTTAGCCCATAAAAATATAGTTAGTTTTGTATGGGTAATTAATTACATTAATACTAAATTACTTATAATTTAATGGCAATAGAAAGTTTTATCCCTAAATTACCTATAATTACATGGTGACTATACACATTTGTTTAAAATGCTTATAATTGCTTGACAATTGTATAAATTTTCCTACATTATCTATACTTACATTGGTGATCAAAACATATTTTTCCCTAAATTATTTACAATTGCATTAAGAATTTCAGTACCCTTTGTCATAAGTTATCAATAATTATGGGATAAATACTATTCTTTTTTCAAATAATAAGAGATTGGACCTAAATTAAAATTTCTTTATAATTTCCCATGATGAGGCACAAATTGAATTAAACAACATGACATTCTAATGCTAATATAAGAAATTAAAATATTTATTCCAAGGTAGTCTAATACTATGTATATGATTGCCAGTAGTGGCATGGTTTGATGGTTAAGTTATTCTGGTGTTGTTCTTGCCATCAAGGTTCAAATTACACTAGGGTGTAATTGTTGAATGTTTAAATTGGGGATGAGGTCCCCCGTTTGTGACCTCATCGGTTCATAGCTCCGGGTCAAAAGTGTTTACCCCTAAAAATATAAAAAATAAAAATACTATGTATATGAATATAACATCAAATTTAGGTGAAATCATAGACTAGCAAATGCATTCTATTTTTCACTTTTGAGACACCCAAAATAAAAAATTGTTAAGCGGTGACAAATCACCATTGAAAAATACCTCACTCCTCAATATGAGAAATATAATATTATAGTGTTTAGCTAAAACTAAAATATCATCTAAATAAAAAATGAAACATGAATCAATAAGGGGCCTCAATACCACATTCATCAAATATGTGAAGGTGGTTGAAGAATTACATAATAAAAAAGGGAAAATCAACCACTTATAAAGACTTTGCTTGGTCTTAAAGATTGTCTTCCATATTACTTATTTAACCCTTGATTATAAATCTAGTTTTATGAATTAGCTAGCATGTTCACATTTGATGTAGAAAATCATATAAGGAAAAGGATACCCTTTTCTTAAAGGTGATATTTTTCAGACCTTGATATTCAAAACACACAAACACACACCCCATGTTCCATACTTTTTAGGCTCTACCACTATTGGATAACCATAAGGAGATGTATGGCCTAATGACCCTTCATTCTAAAAACATATTCAATTGCTCTTTAAATTCATTTACCTCAACCATGCTCTAATATTAAATCCATATATTAGGTAAATTAAAATCCAATAATAATTGGATATCATGCTCAATAGGATGCTTAGAGGGTAATCATTAGGCTCTAAGAAAAAATATAAATATTGCTTCACTAACTCACATAGTGTGAACCCATGTAAATTCTTAATCTATGCCTTATATTTTGCTACCTTTTATTGGAATAATAAATGTATTTTGAATGAAAATAAAAGAGTGAAATCCAATTATATTGAATATTTAATATAACCAAAAAATAACTCTAAAAAGTATATATTTATAAAAATTAAATGTCTATTGGGGGTTCACCCCACAGTGCAATGGTAGTTGCAACACCGTGTTGATACGGTGGTCAGGGTTCGAGTCTCACCATGTCTAGATGAGTTGGGCACATCACCCATCGATGGTTGAAGGCAGTCAGAGGTGTTATCAATGGAGAAAGGCTCATGATGGTAAAGAAGGTTGTGAGAGGACAAGGCAGGCCAAGTATCAAGAGGTGAGACCGACAACAGAGGAGTGGAGCAACAAGGATGACATGGGGAGAAGGAGGCCAGCAGTGGCAAAAATATGGAAGAGAGAGCAATAGAGGAGAGGAGTCAGAGAAAGAGGAGTGGAGGAGGGGAGCGACGGTGGAGAAGGAGGTATGAGGAAGGAAAGGAGGAGGAGGGGAGAAGAAAAATGAGGCAGAGAGGAGAAGAGAGAAGTGGAGAGAAGAGGAGAAGGATGTTGTGGGAGAAAGGAGTGGAGGTAGAGGAGAAAGACGACAAAGGAGTCAGAAGAAAGGAGGAATAAAGGAGATAGAGAAGAGAAAGAGGAGAAGGGAATGGACTAGTGTTAATACCATATAAACATGGGGATGAGGTCCCGCATAAATTGTGGCCTCACGGGTTCAAATCTCCAGTCAAAAGTGATTACCGATAAAAAAAAATGAAATTTCTATTTGTTCCATCTTCATTCAATTTCTATTGTATCGAAGTAATAATAATATAAAATATTATTATTACATTTAGTTCCTACATTTGCACAATGGTAGTGCACCCCCTAAATTTGTAAGGTTTTTATGAGACCAAGCACGACTCTAAATATTTCAATATTTTCTATTTGTAACACTTTGGTCAAGATGTTAGTTGATAATTTTGTAGTTGAGAAATATTTTATCTACGCATTTCTATCTTTTACATGATGTTGAATCAAATGGAATTTTATGTTGATGTGATTGATTCAATCATGAAAGATTGGGTTTCTTTCCATTTGATTGTAGAAGCGTTGGCAAACATGAGAGGTATTATAGAAACTTATTTATCTAACAAATATTAAAAAAAAAATGAGCTATAAAATTTCACTTGTTGTCTTTGAAATTCCCACACATTCCATTTTTTCTAATTAGATAACTTACATTGGTTGATTCTTTAAATTTCAAGAGATGATTGAAAATCCCACATGCATTAGAATAACTAAAGGATATTTTTCTTCTTTCAATTCACCTATATATTCCAAATCTAATTTAACTAACTAATTATAAATATTTCCCCTTGAAACATTTTAGTCCATAGTTTTAAATTCTCTTGAGATACCAAAGAACTCACTTTGCTTCTACTTAATTATTTTCTCTAGGTTGTTACGTTAATCTAGAAAGCACTCCAACAACAACATAAATATCTAGTATTTTTGTTGCATAAATCAAAATTACAATAAGTCATTTGTATTAAGTTGTATCTATACTTTTGTGCTATCATCTAACCTTAGTTTTAATTTTTTTATTCGAGTATTGGGAGGTTTATAATCTATCATTTAAAATTTTCTAATAATTTCACTAATTTATTTTATTTGTGTACATACTTATAATTCACCACTTTCTAACACCAAGATTTTCTAATAAAAATCTTGTTAGAAAAAACCATTTGTTTTCTTGTATCCCCTTCGTAGTTATTGGGGAGATGAACAAGCATCTTTTGGGCTATATCTCACTAGAGGAATTAGAGGCCACTGTTTTCCAGTTGAAGAAAGGGAAATCCCCAGGCCCGGATGGCTTTTCGATTGAATTTTATCAAGAATTTTGGGATATCATTAAGCTGGACCTATTGGAGGTGGTTCGTGAGTCTCAGAGGAATAAGTAGATGTTGTGGGCTTTGAACTCTACCTTCCTTGCTCTCGTTCCCAAATGTGAGGGGGCAGATTGGTTGAGTCAATTTTGACCTATTTCCCTTTGTAATGTAGTTTATAAAATCATCTCCAAGTTGATTGCTGAAAGGTTGAAGCAATGGATTATCTCTGAGGAACAAAGTGGTTTTATGGAAGATCGACAAATTCTAGACGAGGTGGCCATTGCTACTGAAACCATTCATTCTATGGTAGCCTCAAAAGAAAAGGCTATGTTCATCAGGTTGGATATGACAAAGGCCTATGATAGAGTTAAGTGGTACTTCTTGAAAAAAATCCTTATTACTTTTGGTTTTGTTGAAGAGTGGGTCCAGTGGGTTATGTCCTGTGTTACTTCCACTTCTTTATCACTGCTGATAAATGGTGAACCTTCTTCTCTTTTTAGTGCTTATAGAGGCCTTTGTCAAGGGGATCCTATCTCTCCTTATTTATTCTTCTTGCTGAAGGTCTGGGGAGATTGGTGAAACATAATGTAGAGTTGGGTTTTATTCAAGGTTGGGTGTGGGGAAATGGTTTGCCTCCTTAGTCTCACCTACAATTTATGGATGATACTACTTTAATGGGTATGGCTAAGATCAGAGAAACCACGAATTTGCGCAAGGTTTTGGATGTTTATCTAGTTGCTTTTGGTCAATTAATTAATGAAGATAAATATTCAATTTTTTTCTTCAATACTCTATGGCTTATTCAACAAAGGATTGCTTGTATTTTGAGGTTTCAGATTGGGTCTCTCCCTTTAACTTATCTTGGCATTCTTATCTCTCCTAGTAGCCTACCTAGGGAGTCTTGGAAAAATTATTTTGGACAAGTTTTGTGTGAAAGTTAATCATTGGACTCATAGATGGTTGTCCTTTGATGGGCATGTTTAGCTTCTTAAATATGTGGTGCAGGCTCTTCCTATTTATAGGTGTATGCTTCAGGTGGCTCCGGTTGGGTTTGTGAAGGATTTGGATTCTTTGGCTAGACAGTTCTTATGGGAAAGCAACTTGTCCTCTTCTAAGTGGATCCTTGTGAAGTGGGATATTGTGTGTAGCTCGAAGCAATTTGGGGGTCTTGGATTACGACAATCGACTTGGTCTAGGTTGGCATTGGCTGCAAAGATTTATTGGAGGTGGTGTGTGGAGCAAGATCATATTTGGGTCAAGATTTTATCTCACAAGTACCTTTTGGGGGTTCTGAAGGAGGAGATTCCCATGTATCCTCTGGTGGGGAAAGGTATTGTGATTTGGGGAACACTTAAGAAAGGGGTTGCTTTGATTAAGGAGGGCTTGTTCTGGATATGTAATAGGGGGACTGAGGCTCTATTTTGGCTGGATTCTTGGGACGATTTTCCCCCCATTTTGTGCCAGTATCCTAATCTGTTGAATCTTTTCCAACACTTCCAGGAGGTTGGTTGGTCAAGGGTGATTGATTTTAAGATTTCTTATCCATGTGGGCAGATGGAGGTGGCTAGGTGGAAGGATCCTTGTGATTGGACTATGGTTGGGTTGGAGGAGGATTGTGTTGAGCTTTAAAATATTTTGGTTGGTAGACAATGCAGCTCCCTTAGGGATAAGGATATTCTTGCTTGGAGCTCGGATCCTAAGGGTGTTTTCACTGTGGCTAGTGGGTATAAGGAGTTGTTGGCTCATAAGTTTGGTGGGGTGGAGGTCCCTTGGTGGAAACATGTGTGGAACAAGTTTTCATGGCCAAAGTGTAATTTTTTATGTTGACTTTGGCATGGAATAGATGCTTGACTTGGGATAATATTCGGAAGTGAGGATTCCAGGGTGCCTCTATTTATGTTCTGTGTGGCTGTAGTGAGGAGGATTATTCCCACTTGTTTTTTCATTGTTCTTATTCTATGCTGCTTTGGCATTTATGGTGGGGTGTTTGGAAACATCCATGTGTTCATGCTTCTTCCTTTGTTGAGTTCTAGAGCAATCTAGGAAGACCTTGTTCCTAGGCCTCTTTCCTCTAGATTATGTGGTGCATTGGACCTACTTTCATCCTTTAGAAAATTTGGTTGGAAAGGAATCATAGGATTTTTGTGGGGATAGGCTAATGGTTCAACAGGTTTGGCACATGATTGTTGGTATGATCTAAGAGATGGTGGAAGCCAAATGTGATGTGGCTTATCCTTCGGAAAGGAGTGATAACAAGATTGTGAATAGATTGGGCTTATGAGGGTTGATTGTTGTCTTTGCTTGTGTCAAGAGAGGTAGGCGAGCTAAAATGAAGGTTCAAAGGGTTGGAAGATGGTTGTCTCCTCTGACGGATGTTCTAAAGATCAATACAAATAGTGGTGGAAAAAATTGTGGATCAAGATTTGGGATCAAATTGATATAAAAGTTTTACATTAACTTCCTCAATTTGTTCCTAAAATGTCAATCTAGGGATCGTAGACTTGTGAAAGGTATTGTGGCTATTTGTCGAAGGGATGAAGATAGTGAGCTAAGTGGGGATGGAATACAACTAGAACACATGGAAATTTCTTAAATGAAAATATGATTTAATTACTATTATGTCTTACTTGTCAAAATTGCACCAAGAACTGTGACAAGTACTGTCACCACCTGCAACAATAATAGTAGCAATTTCCTGTATAAATTATAGATTGCAAGATTATTGTTAAATTATTTTTACCACTAAATCATAACCCGAAATAATACCAGTAAATGATTTAACATCTCATTTAATGATAAATAATGCTTAATTAAATTTCAACCGTAATAAAACAACAATCACACTTAATCAAGAATTAAAAAAAAAACACAATGATATAGAAAATAAATACACATTACTATAACTACAACAAGAAAGCTGGAAATAACCAAACGTCCCTAAGAAGTGGGCCCCTTCCTTTGTTTGAGTGGTGAGACAAAAGAGAACTTCTACATTGGTCTGATCAACAAAATATTGTTTTATTTCTCAGAGATAATATAGAAAAGATCTTTTTTTCCAAATTTTTCTTTACAGTGCTTATACATACACACCCTAGATAGCAACTCCGTACAAGAATAGTCTATTTGTTTTGGCTTCCAACAAACTAAATAATATGATGTTTTACGTGGAACCTTCAGCTCTGTTAGCCACAAATTAAAAGTTGTTTGGTTACAACAGTAGATGGAAATCGGAAATAGAAATATTTCAGTTTTCGCCACAACAACAAGCAATAGATTTGTTATAACAATAGTTGAAACTGAAAAATGGGAAGATCTTGGTTTCCTTCAATGGCCAACAAATGTATTTCTCATTAATTAGATATGACAGTAATGTTGAGGTGGCCAAATTCTGTGGCGGGAAGTGTATTGTGTGTATTGTACTACCATCAAACAACAACATGAATAGATTCTTCAGCTGTTGTAGAAGAACATGGCTAAAAGGAGTTATGGAAAGAATGTCTGTAGAATACATGTGTAAAAGTCAGACATGGTAAAGTCTATATGGAAATGATGGAAGAAAGAGCAGAATGATAGGAAGGTTCTTGTCAAATAGGTGACATGAAGTCTGCATGCTACAAGGCAACATTTATTAGTAAATTATTATTTTTTGTATTTTAATCCAAAAACTATATTAAATATCACTTATATATATTAAATCATATGCAACGTGAAATGGTAAAATAGTATAGAATGACACAAAAATGGAATGTTAGAATGAGATTTAAGGCATGTGAATAAGGTAGAAATGTGGCATAAAATGAGACATGAATAGCTCTCATCATTTCCCCCAACTTAGCATATTGCACGTCCTCATGCAATCATTATTTTGAAGAAGTTCTAATTTGTAATGGTAACCTTTGGATTGCGCCTTCTGTACCCATGACTATTATAGATCATCACATTTTGTTTCACATTTTCTATCAAATTCTCATGACAAGATTTATTGCTTTGTCTTTTTCCACTATTCATACCTCCTTTAACTCTCATTTTTTCATCATTTTTATTTTCTCATATTTTTCAATTTTGTTAATTTGACATTTTTCAATAGTGTTTTGTTTTGATTTTGAAATGCTATATATATATAGGAGGTATCACAAAATAAAATTTATCTCCATATTAGGATATTCATGAGATATGCAAAATGGGTGAAATAATAGGCAATATCCATGAGGTATGAATGATTATGAAGGGTGAAATAATGGATACTATAATGGGATAATGAAAAATAATGGGTGAAAAGATAGGTAATATGAATGGTATACCTCCCCCCAAGTTAAAGGGTCGACCATCCTCAGGAAACAAGGAGAGGATAGGTATGTTGCGTATATGATTAATATAATAATAAATACTAATAAAGTTAAAAGATAAAATAATGAAAAATAAAATTGACTATTTTACCAACTTGCATGTCCAAATATGCCAAAACATCATAGCAACTGTGAATCTCCAGCAATGAAGGAACCAAAAATTGTGACTAGAATTGCAACACCTTGAAAGAACTCCATCTGGTTGAAGCATCATAAAACACGCGGTGGGCAGTGGATTCCACTTTTTGTACCACCTCAAATGAATGTGTAGCACTTGCTATAGGTAAGCAAAGAAATGTGGATCACAAAAAACTGGAGCATAGCTACATAAATGAGCTATAGGAGGTGCCAAAGGCACTCAAAAGGTTGAAACAACCATGAAAGCCACTGAGTGTACCTAAAAAGAATTAGCTCGTAGAAAGAACACAAATTATTGCATTTTTTATATGTATATTTTTTTTCATTTTCTCATTTTTTTCTTTTTTCTTTTTCAATTTTGATAGCGACAACAAATCGCCGATATCTCGATTTTCAACCTATCACCGCCTAGAGGCACCGAAAAATTGGTTTTCACCTCTAAGTTTATTTTGCAGTTAATATCCGCCGAAATCCAATTTTCAGATACTAACTGGCCAACAATGCTCAAAGGTTTTCATTGTTGGATCTTTTATTATTTTTTTCTTCTTTCTTTCTTTTCATTTTTCCATTTTTTGAAAAACTACATATAATGACCAAAGAAAAGGAAACACCTCTATGGATGATACCATCCAAAGCATAGAGTTTTGTCGAAAGCTCCTAATGAACGTCGATGTTGAAAATGGTGGCATCTAGAACTTGAAATGATGACTAGAACAATAAATGTACCTTTATCAATATTGACCATGCATATTCTCATAGCATAATTGCTACAAAATTTCTTGATCTTATTTAGCTCATGCCACCATATCTGAAAGCAAATTGTAGAACTTTGGAATACATGCCCAATAACCTAGTTGAAAGAACTACTGACAAGAGAAGCAATCTTCCAAAGATAAGGCAATGTAGTGAAAGGCCAATGGTAGTCTCTCAACAGATCTATATAGCTATCAGATAGGCAACAATCCTTATGATGAAGTGCAATGGTCTATAGTAGAATATGCTCAAGATCCTTTTAGGACCTTCACATGTCTTCAAGTTGTCTTTGGATGTGTGGCTTGTGAATAATTAGCCAAGAATATGGTACTGCAAGATACATGGTTACACCAAGTTGCATTTTATCCTCCACATGTTCTAGCATCAAGGATGGTGAAAAAGAGAATTTATGCCTGCTAGGATTGAACACATGACAAAAAAAACCCTCTTGTTATCTCCAAAAGTGTAGCATAGAAGAAACTCGATGTTCACCATTTAGTTACCAAGGCTAACAAAATGTGTCATTGAAATTTCATGAAGAGAAGCATCACCAATTGTGTAAAAGTTTTGGGTAAATACCATGAAAAACCTACAACCATATTCTCATGACCAAGCTTATCAAGCATAGTAATGTAATAATATCAATTTAATAACTTTACCATTGTATCAATTTATTGACTGAAAACTAAATGGTAGAGTTATATATATGAATAAATATTTAATAATAGTAAAATGGATGAATGATAATTAATTCTTGTGTAATCATAATATAAATGAAATGCTAATCAACACAAGAATGTGTACCTTGATTTAGTTCAAAGCTCACATGTGTGGGTTAAAATCCCAATGAAGACATTATCAAGAGTCAACCAATGACTTCCAAAATTCAAGGGATTTCCTTTTCTCCCCAACTTAATTTCATACTACAAAAGCATGAGGGTGTTAGGATAATCCAAAGAATCAAGAAATACAAAGATATTATAACACCTTAAGCCTTGTCAATGAATGGTCATATTAAGATATTCCAAAGAATCAACAATGACAAAGATATGTATATATTAAAACCTTGATTCTTGTTAATGAACAATCACCATTGTGTAGTACGGTTATTAATGCATTTAAACCCATTTAATTGTGCTTAATCAATTATCAGTGGGCCTAAATAAACAAGTGTGTGAGGAATGCAAATTTTTACCATATGCCTCCAAAGATCTAGATGTTTGAATATAAATAAATTTATAAATGATAGATCAAGTAGGCCTTTATCATAGATTTCTTGAATGACCAATGCATATTGTTCAACATTTCTTATTGCAAGATGAATTTCAGCACACATTTATGAGGTCAATTGTAAAATGAGACTCAATTCTAATTGTTCCTTTATGTGTGTGAATGCCTTCTAAAGTTTGTGATTTTCCAAGTAAATAAGAACTAAGTTAGACATCATTCAATTCATCATATTGTTCTTCCAATTCAATTAAACCAAAATCGCATCCTTTAGTTGCATTAATATATTTCAAGTGTGCTTCACCAAATTCACGCGCATTACTAGAATGTAAAGGCATCCGTGAAATTACATTATTATATGTAGCTTCAATCACCTTATAATGTAATATGTTAGTAGGCAAAGTGGCTGCCCTTGGTAGATATCTTGAAGTGGATGGTTGGTGAAATGAATAGGATAATGAGAATGGTAAGAATTGTTGTGGATGTATAGTGGGTGGGATTAAGTAGGACGGGTACGGTGAAGATGGTAATAATGGATATTGTGGTTGTTGTGAGCATGCATTTTTTCATTCACCATACATAGTCGATGAAGAATCATTTTGTGAAGAAACACGTTGTATGTCTAATCCGATAAAATGATAAGACATGTTAACATCATCAAAGATACCTTGATCTTTCCAATTTGATTCATGAAGTTGTTCTTGAGTCACAAAGGATACAGGTTCACATTCACCTTTATTTTGATGAGGCTCAATTATAGCTTTTATATCTATTAGCATTTCCTTTTAATCAACTTGGCATGTACACTTAGCCTCCTCCTTGCAACAATCACAACAACACATGGTTAAATCTTCATTTTCAAAATTTCATTGTCCTAAAAAGTCATCAATTATATGCTCTTGCTCATCTATAGAAAGAAAATTTGTAGATGCATGTGACAATGTAATGGAAGATCAAGATAACTTATGTTGCATTCATTAGATAGAGGGGGTAGAAAATCATCGCCTTTGTTCGACACGATTTCCCCACCAATTTCCTTTTTGGTTTTTAAATTCAAAAGCAGGGGTTTGGGGGAAGCAACCCCCAATGGGGTCAAGGAGAAACGCCCCTTGCGAGGTCCCAAGGCAATGCATTGGGCATGCTTCATTATATAGGGCGGGGTCGAGGAGCACCACCCTCGCCGCCAAGTACATTTTCCCTCTTGCGTGGCCTTTGGATTCTTCATTTTTGAAGCATTTTTCTCCCAAAATTGACATGTCTGCACTACCTTGAAAATGTAACATTTTTGATATTTTTGTGTTGTTTCTTCAATATTACTTCTTTCTTATCAATGAATCAAAATAACTAGTGATAATATATAATTGGTAAACTATCTTCTAAGATCTACCTACAAAATCTAACAATGCATCTATATGATTTAAAACAAAGCAAACCAAGGTTAATCATCTAAACAAGGTCGACAGTTGCATAGATTTTCACTAAGGCGCAATGGTCCTAACTTAGCCCACTATGATTTCAAGCCTTTAACACCTCTCCCCGACAATGACACCAAAATGATGGACAAAATTTTGGATCGGAACTTGGGATCAAATTGTTATAAAATTTTACATTGATTTCCTCAGTTTGTTCCTAAAATGTCAATCCGGGGATCATAGACTTGTGAAAGGTATTGTGGCTATCTGTCTAAGGGATGAAGATAGTGAGCTGAGTGGGGATGGAATGCAGCTAGAACACACATAAATTTATTCAATGAAAATCTAATTTAATTCCTATTATGTCTTGTCTGAATTGCGCTAGGAACTATGACACGCCCTGTCACCACCTGCAATAATAGTAGCAATTCCCTATATAAGTTATAGATTACAATATTATTGTTAAATTATTTTAACTACTAAATCATAACCCAAAAAAATACTAGTAAAACAATCTCATTTAATGATAAATAATGCTTAATTAAATTACAACCGTAATAAAACAACAATCGCACTTAATCAAGAATTAAAAATGAAACAATATGCTACAAAAAATAAATACGCATTACTATAACTACGACAAGAAAGTTGGAAGTCACCAAACATCCCTAAGAAGTGGCCCCCCTCCTTAGTTCAAGTGGTGAGACAAAAGAGAACTTCTACGCTGGTTTGATTAGCAAAATATTATTTTATTTCTCAGAGATAATATATAAAAGATCTTATTTCAAAAAAATTCCTTACGTTGCTTATATATATACATGTAGCCTAGATAACAACTTTGTACAAGAATAGTCTATTTTTTTTGGCTTCCAACAAACTAAACAATACAATGTTTTACTTGGAACTCTGCTAGCCACAAATTAAAAGTTGTTTGGTTACAACTGTAGATGGAAATAGGAAATAGAAACATTTCAGTTTTCGCCACAACAACAAGCAATAGATTTTTTATAACAATAGTTGAAATTGACAAATGGGAAGATCTCAGTTTCCTTCAATGGGCAACAAATGTATTTCTCGTTAATTAGATTTGACAGTAATGCTAAGGTGGCCAAATTCTGTGGCGGGAAGTGTATTGTGTGTATTGTATTGCCATCAAACAATAACGTGAATAGATTCTTCAGTTGTTGTAGAAGAATGTGGCTGAGAGGAGTTATGGAAAGAATTCTTGTAGAATACACGTGTCAGAAAGCAGACATGGCAAAGTCCATATGGAAATGATGGAAGAGAGAGTAGAATGATAGGAAGGTTCCTGTCAAACAGGTGACAGGAAGTCTACATGCTACAAGGCAACATTTATTAGTAAACAGTCAATAATTATTTTTTGTATTTTAATCCAAAAACTATATTAAATATTACTTATATATATTAAATCATATTCAGTGTGAAATGGTAAAATAGTATGGAATGACACAAAAATGGAATGTTAGAATGAGATTTAAGGCATATGAATAAGGCAGAAATGTGGTATAAAATGAGACATGAATAGCTCTCATCAGATGGCTCCTTTAAGGGTAATCTTGGGCCTGTTGGGATTGGTGGAGTTGAAAGAGACGATTTTGGCTCAGTTATTTTCTTTTTCTCCATTCACAAAGGGTAGTATTCTAACAACCTTATAGAGGGGTTGGCGATTCTCAGGGCTATTGAGTGTGCCTGTGCATTGGGTTGGCATAGGATTATTTGTGAATCTGACTCATAGATTATTGTCAATTTGTTGCACGAGAAAAAGGTGGTTGAGGTTAATTGGCAGCTTGCCTTGATGGTTTGTCAGATTTTGCAGATATTCTCTACGTTGGAAGTGGTGTCTTTTGCCCACATTCAACGTGAATGGAATAGGGTTGCTAGTTGTTTGGCTAAATGGGCTTCAAAGCATGTTGATGATTGCAAGATTGAGGAATGGGGATAGTTATCCCCTGCTTATTTTCATGAATTAGGGAGGGTCATTGTTGATGATATGGATAGGTAAGGTGCTTGTGGCGATGTGGATGGTGGTTGATGTCTTGGTTGGGTTTTTTGGTGCTTTCTTTCTTGGGGGTCTATTGGTTCCCTAATCCCTTTGTATTGTTTATTTCTTGCTTTCAATAAAGTTTTTACCCCCATTTTATAAAAATATATATATTTTTAATTATTTAATTTAATTCCTCAACATTATCTTCTTATAAAAATAAATAAAATCATTTATTTTACTTATTTAATTAATTCAATCTTGCACATGTAAATAGTAATTAAATTTATTTAATTATTAAATACTCATGCAAGTTCTCACTTCCTGAATTAAATAATTTTTTTAATTATTTAATTTGTTTCTCAAATATTATCTTCTTCCAAAATAAATAAAATCATTTATTTTATTTATTTAATAAATTTAATCTTGCATATTCCTCAAATAATTAATTAATTTATTGTATTATTATCTCATACATTTCCACCTTGTTCTTAATGAACACTCTCTTCCAATCAACCAAATAATCAATGTAAGTCCATTGATCAATCAAATTATTTCACTCCCACTCAGTGAGAATTAGCTCTTCAATCGTTTCTCCATGCAAATAGTTAATTGAAATCTTGCAAACCGTTACATCCAGTTAACTCGTTCATCAATTCCTCTCAAGGATTCTTGACTCTTGATCTTGATCATCCACCTCTTAATCTTGATCGTCCATTCAAATCAATCATTTCTATAAAAGAAACCCTCATATCTCTTTGATGGCTAACCACATTCTTTGAGATTTTTCTATCTTACGTATCTATATTAAGCTTATTACAGATTGTGCAAACTTCATATCTAAGAGCAAACAAGCAAAATTGAGAAGAGCAATGGAGAGGAATCAACTTTGGCATAGAAGCTGAGGTATATCTGATTTATCATTTAATTTCTATCGTCATCTTGTACTTCATTATTAGATTGGGGTATCTATGGCTTGAATTAGATAGTTTTGTGGTTGCTATCGATGATACATGCCTTCCTCTTGATTTTCCCTGTCGACAATTGTTAAATTGTATTATGATAATAACATTAATATAATACACATACTTCACTTGTGATAACATATAACTAATCATATAATTTTCTAGTAACATTTATTCTATTATTCAATATAATATATAACTAATCATATAATTTTCTAATCACATTTATTTTATTATACAATATAAATCAATAATAATCAAATCATTTGAATAAAACTAGAAATAACTAATACTAATATAGTAATAATATAACATAATATAAAAATATAAGAATAATAAAAATATTATCTTAAACATCATTATAATGATAATAACATTATACTTATATAACAAAAATATATACATATGAATATAATAGAATAATCTATATAATTTTAATTTCAAATGAAAAATATGCTTTGGACACAAAATTATACTTATATAACAAAAATATATACATATGAATATAATAGAATAATCTGTATAATTTTAATTTCAAATGAGAAATATGCTTTGCACACAAAACTGTAAGATTGCAAATTTTGATGTGAAACACATTATGAATAAAAGAAGCATGAAAATTGTATATTCATATTTAAAAAGACATACAACTCACAAGGTGCGATGAGTTGAAGACAAAAGATCTAACAAGCGTACCCTACAAATCCTCAAAGGGAAGCATAGAATAAACAAACCAATCATCCAAGATGTGACCAATAGACCAAATAATGAGCCAGTAAAAAAATTTAGGATGCCACACTTTATCACATTGACAAATAACTTATTCATTAACATGAGAGCGATGCGCCCACCTACAAAAACAAAAGAGATATCAGCAGATTCAAAAATACAGGAGGAGAACCATACGAAAAAACTTCAAAATAGAACAATAAAAAACCTTCAAAAAAGTAGAAGCGTGGATCCTAAATCTAAGAAGGCATATACAAATAAAAATAAAAACAAATCCAAAGGGCAGGAAATAGATGGGAAGGAAATTTTCAAAAGAAATCCCCTAATCAACCTGAAGATAGGAAAGTGGAGACTAAAATGTTGGATTGTCCACCAATTGAGATTGAAGAAGACATAAGCATTCTACAAAATGTGGTGATCATATGAAAAATCATATGATCCAAAAAAGCAGGATGGCGATAGAAGATTAGGCATGTAGAAACATTGAGAGAAACCATGGACTTAAATTCATGCCTAATGGATTCTTCATAATATTATTTCTAACAAAAGAAGAAGAAACTTAAACACTGGAAAAAAGGCATAAGGGACATGGACGACAACCCAATTTACATGCAGAAGTGGGAAGCCAATTTTAACCCTAGAAGCCATACACATTATAGTGAAGCAAAATGGGTAAGATTATACAATCTACCACTGGAGTACTGGTTTGAAGAATGCCTAGAAAATATTGGCAGGACCCTAGGCATGTTGTTGGAGATAGATAGCCCACTTTTAAAAGAAAAATATTATTTTTATGCCACAATATAGATTGCAGCTATCAAACGAATCCCTAAGGAAATCAAGCTAAAATCTAAAATGGGGCTCTAGGTGCAAGAAATAGAAATTGAAACCCAAAGGCTATACTACACAAAATATAATTGAAGGAATCAAACAACAAAAGAATGCAAGAACACTTCATAATTTACCAAATTATGGAGGAAGAAGGTACCCAAAGGCAGCACAGAGGAAAGCTCTGTAAAAAAATTAGAAAGCCCCAAAAATAAGAATCAAGAGACAAGTCTTCAGGTTGAAAAGAATGTGAAAAACATCACACTAGGTGATAATAGCAAAGAAGATAGCAAGGAGGCTAAAAATATAGAATCGACACGAATGATATGTGTAGAAACACAATCTCAAGTTGGAGAAAAAATCTATTCTTCTGAAAGTGACAACGAAGAATATGATGTACTTGATATCATTGATAATAGATGCGTAACCCAAATGGTTTCCTAGTT
This sequence comes from Sequoiadendron giganteum, assembly GCA_007115665.2. NCBI lineage: Eukaryota > Viridiplantae > Streptophyta > Pinopsida > Cupressales > Cupressaceae > Sequoiadendron > Sequoiadendron giganteum. Next base: position 168,898,559 of record CM021101.1, on the reverse strand, counting down.
ATTAGATCCGGTTATAAAAGCAAAGAAGAAGAAAGGCAGTAAGACTAACAAACAAAAATGGGAGGAATTAGCTAAGGAGAGAGAGATAAAAGTGTTTTAAAATTTCTTGAAGAATCAAAGGGAGGAGAGCACTTCAAACAAGATGAACCATGAGAATTACAACATAGAATGTTAGGGGACTGAACACAATTAACAAATGGTGCTTAATCAAGTGTCAAATTGAGAAATCTAACTCAAATATAATTTTATTATAGGAAACCAAATTGGAAGAGGTAAGTGACTGTATCCTCAAAATTTCAGGATAGAAAGAAGTTTTCTCAAAATTATATGGAACAACTGGTGGCCTAGGAATACTGTGGCATCCCAACAATATTGGATTAAGCATTATAGAGCAGGACACAAACTAGATAATGTGTAAAGTGACAAGCATGAACCACAACCTACAATTCACATTGTTTAATATATATGGCCCCACCGAAAATCAAGCAGAAGGAAAATAATAGGCATCACTAACCCAGAAGCTAGAAGTGTCTGATAGAGGAAAAATTATAATGGGTGGCGACTTTAATGCGGTGCTTAGAACAGAGGAGAAATTTGTGCTTGGAATAGGATTCCATTTAATTGCATTATACTCTTATTTCATGTATCTCCTAAGTTCTTGGAATGTGTTACACAACACTAGGATTAGGAAGAGATTAATATGGAATGAAGTAAACATTTAATGTGACATTTGTAGTTATTCCTAAATGATAGGAGCATGTGGGGATGCCTTGTGAGAGCTCCTACAAAATAGGATCACATGGGTGACTACATGGGAGATGGGACACATCTTGGTTCAGTTAACTGGTTGGTGAATTGAGTACTCTTAAAAAATGCAACATAACACTATCATGAAGTAATCAAAAAATGATTAATGTATCCAATACTTAAGAGAACTAAACAAGATCAATGTCAAAGCTCTAATCATGAATCAAAAACATAAACATGCCAACATGATCTAACCATCTCCTCCAAGGAGATCACATGCGTCATAACATACATAATAATCCTAGTCTCAAGAGAACAAGTACCATGCCAAACTCTAAATGCATATCAAGATTAAACCATGACATAATAGCAACCACTCTAAACCAAGAAACCATATCTTCAATTACATGAAGATATCCATACCAGTGATGCATCCACATCACTGCCAACAACTCTAACTGAATTTTGATACCGAGTCACACATAGACAGTGTGACAACCATCCTCTTCCACAATTTATATGTGATGGTTTCATCTGAAACATTCAAGAGAACAACATCAACAAGACATAATCTTAAATGGTTCCTCTTTCCTTCTTATCAAGCTTAGTCCATTCCTCATCTGACCTCGATGAAAGTTTCTTTGTCTCATTACAAACAACTAACCATTGATCTCTCTCTTCAATGAGATCTTCCATGTTTAATTTCCACATCTCATACCCAGATCCATTAAACCTTTCAATATCTAAAGGAGAAGTAGAACCCATTGCAACACACTAATTTTTCAAATCAGCAATTGACACAATATTAAAAGCTCCCACTACAACCAAAATACCTTCAAAATTTTAAGAGAGAGGCATCGCAAACTCTACCCAACCATTAGCTTTGATACCAAATGTTGAAAAATGAAGGTAAAATTGTAGTAAAAATTTAGCTTAAAATTTGTAAATCCTGTGTAACTGTAGATTCAATTTTAGTATTCTTTGTCACAATCTCTTGTGTATGATTAATCTTGAATTGGGTCAATTTTAGTGTTGTAGAAAGTAGAAAAAATATTGATAGAAGAAATATAAGACAGAATAGAAAGGACACAACAAGTACGTGGAGAAACCCTTTCAAGAAAAAACTCCACCAAAATTTGATCTTGCTTGTACTATTTAACCTTTGAATGAGTTATAATAATACTGATTCAATTCTCCTTGATATGTTTCCTTGTTCTTCAACAAATCTTCTTCACAACCTGCAATATTTTCTCACAAAACTCTCTCATACGCTTGCTACAATAATAGACAATTATCTTGCTTACAAACTCATAAGAGTTATCAAATATATAATCACAAAGCCTCTTGAGAAAATCCATGCCTAGGGTTGCCAAGTTGAGTTCTCATATGCATGCATAATTCAAACATGAGTCTCCCTCAAAGTTGGCACCCAACACTAAAGTGTTAACCTCATAGTTGTCAAAAATATCTTATGCAAGCTCATCCTCAAAGTAGGTGCCCAAACTGGGTCCCACTTAACTGAGCATTATAAATATCTTTTTTCATGCAATAGTTGTAGCTCAAAGATGCCAACTTGGGCACCCAAGGTGGGCCCAAGTTAATCTTGTTTAACTAAAACATATCTATCATTGATTCATGCAAAATAATGTGCATGCATGATCCTCCATCTGTTAACTAAACGTATCCACATGTTATCTATCCATGCAACTCAAGTCAACTGACATGCAACTCAAGTTAACTAACATGCAACTCAAAGCATGCAATTCAAGTTAACTAGCATGCAACTCAAATTAACTAACATGCAACTGAAGATAACTGAAACTGAACTGAACTGAATTGAACTGAACTTCAATCCCTATCTTATAGGAACTCAACATGCATAAATCAAAATCCCTATTTTGTAGTAACCTAAGATGTATTTCTAAAGTGTACTCGATTCACCAACCAGTTAACTAAACCAAGATGTGTCTCATCTCCCATGTAGGTGCCCATGTGCTCATATTTTGTAGGAGCTCTCACAAGGTGTCCCCACATGTTCCTATCATTTAGGAATAACTACAAATGTCACATTAAATGTTTATTTCATTCCAAATTAATCTCTTCCTAATCCTGGTGTTGTGTAACACATTCCAAGGACTTAGGAGATACGTGAAATAAGATTATAATGCAATTAAATGGCATCCTATTCCCAAAATTCTCCCACTTAACATTATACATTGCAATTATTCTAAACAAGGAATCGTTTAATTATAAATCAAGTACAACACTCAAGGCCAATGGCCTTCTTGCACCACGAGAACTTTTCTGCAGCATTGATCAAAGTGTCAACTTTCTCAATCAATACCTTTCCCAATTCTTTGTAGTATCCATGAGCACTCACCAATCAATCCATGCCAACTTCAAATGCAACCTACATAATCATGAAGCTCCAAGAAATGATTAATACTCAAAACCAAAGAAAAAACTACATCTTCTCCAAATTTCATGAAGATAACCATATCCTACCAAAGCTCCCACTACACTATGATACCGAGCCATACATGGAAACTAGATAAACATCAAACCATCACTATCAAAAAACTCCCACTAAAACATGTAACCAAGCTATCCATGACATTGTGATAACCATCTTCTAAATGAAGATTATCCATGGCCTCAACATAATCAAAGAATCTGTTGTTAACGATACAACTCCCAAAAGGTCAAGTAAAACCATAACTTTAAACCAAGAAGATAAGACTCAAGGTAACCATCCCCATAACTATAAATCATCCCATAAACCATGTCATAACATCCCTCAAAATGAATCCTCCAAAACTAACTATCCATAGCTCAAGATCCATATCTATGAAAGATAAAACATATAAACTCATGCTAAACCATCCTTAAATGAATCTCCATAATCAACCATGAATCAACTCAATTACATGAGAAATCAAAGCATGAAACATAACACATCTGAAAAATATAATGGGAAAATACCTCTCAAATAGAGAACTACCGAGTGTGTTAAACTCACGTCCAATCAAGGTGTAGGCTTCTCGATCTTTTCTGTTGAAAAAATATTTTCTTACAAGTAACCATTTCAACATATATCTCTTACCATAAAAGAACTCAAGCCTCACCTATTTCTCCAAGTATCCATGAGGACCTGTAACCAACCAATCCATACCAAACTCCCAATGCAACATAGCACTATCATGAAGTAATCAAGCAAATGATTAATGTACCCAATACTTAAGAGAACTACACAAGATCAATGTCAAAGCTCCAATCATGAATCGGAAACATAAACATGACAACATGATCTAACCATCTCCTCCAAGGAGTCACTCTACTGCATATTTGGGCTTGGGAGCACATTGTTATGCTTCGACCGATCATGCAGATGGCAGATGTAGAGTTAGATGATCCTATTTTCTAGAGATATAGGGGTGCCATAACATTGCAACATATAGGGAAACTCGACATTTTATACTGGTGTAGGGTCATTGATGATATGACATTATTCAGATGGTGACCCTGGATTCAGATGCCTACATGGTATGATGATGTGCAACAACTTTTCTTTGGTCGGCATACTCGATACATGCAAGGTCGAGAGAATACCATCATCAAGAGATACCTTCTAGATAGGGTGGTCAAATAGTTCAGAGAGAGGCAAGATAGGCCAGATGATCAGTACATGACTATCTTTGCTAAGTCAGCGCAAGAGGCACCCACATGGGGACCTACGATCCCAGCCCACAAGGTGGTTGAGGGATTTTGTCAGCTGGTTGTTCAACCATGGGCATATGATCAGGGACAAGTGGACGCTTGGATGACGCCTGCATACTATGCATGGTTCACACCCCCTCACTGGTTGTCAGATCTAGCAAGTGCACCTCCGTGAGGGAGACCAAGAGGGAGGGGTGTAGGTAGAGGTAGAGGCAGAGGGCAATGTTATGATGGACAAAACCGAGGACAGGATGGCCAGGATCAGCAAGATGGACAGGTCTCAGGGGCACCCTTGTTGGTTCAACAACCTCCACAGTAGTAGCCCCCACAACAACCACCACCATTAGGGCTAGATCCCTAAGATTTATAGATACAAAAATTGTAGCAACTGACTCAAGTTATTACAGGTGAGCGGGATTAGGCCCGTCAACAGATTTTGGTTATCACTGCTGAGAGAGATTAGGCCAAATAATAGATCATGGCCTTGACAACCGATAGAGACTAGGAGTGACAGCTTAGACAAACTGTCGACACATAGTTGGCTCAAGAGGTCGGACGACGTTGAAGTAGCTCGAGATGATGCCAACTACATCTCAAGGACGAATAATGTCTGCTAGGTTATACAGAGAGGCTATGATTGAGGCAACCTACTACAAGATGCCTATCATAGAGATGTCCCCATGGTGCTTAGACAACCAGATTAATCATAGAGGACTAGGGCACACCCTAGAGCAAAGGATCAACTAGAGAGATAGGTTGGAGAGGGGAGAAACACTAGGGCTAGCTTGATTGTATAGACACTTTTTTATTATTGCCTGATTGCTTTATACATATATACATTCATGGGCTCCTTTTTGATAGCCTCGTGGATATTATATTTATGATCGATATACATACACTGATTTAGACATTGTACCATGACAATTATTATCATTTTTTATTATATGATATGAATTCGATATGATGTGATGTATTCTTTATTTTATGTGTATGAATGTATGGATGCATTTGATGTGAGATATGATGTGATATGCTTATGTTTGGATGCAATTTATTTATGCTTATGCAATATGTGATGATAATACATGATGATATGAGATGCAATGACATGGAATGGATGCAATGTTACATTCTTTTTCAATATCTTTTCATGACATGTTATGGGATGGATGACATGATATGTAGATGTTGTGCTTATGCAAATGATATGGATGCATTTATTTTTGTGTATTTTCTTATGCAATTTTTTATGAGATGATGATGTATGCATATGGATGGATAATGAAAATGTTCGTGCTTACGAGATGATAATGCAATGCATATTTATGAGATGTGATGCAACGAAATAAGATGCTCAGAATAACAAATCTATATTATTTATCACAACTTAAATGATAACGATGATGCAAGATGTATTTTTATGATATGGTGTGATTATGCTATGATGATGTATGTTGATTATTTGTGGATGCAAGATGGATGTATTTGATGATTTTTTTGTTAACTGTCATGATACCAGGTTAGCACAAAGAGGATATAGAAGAAACAAGATGATTGACTTGATCATTGATTTTGATGATTACTTCAAAAGATCCAACAAGTCTATAATCCACCGAGTTTTTATTAGATATGGTGATGAGAAATGCATGATGATGATTTGCTCATATCTTGGGATTGGGATTTTCTGTCATTTCTTATTTTTTGATATGACACATAGACACGATGCATCAACGTATTAAGAACTAGGATGGCGTTGTATCTAGTGTAATGGACTTTGAATATGCATATAGATAAGATAGTTCTTGTTCACACCTTGACATACAAAAACCTCATTGGAATGTATTTTAGTAGTTCAAAATATCTTGGACCACAACATACGCAATAGTCAACAATCTACTCTGAACAACTTCCCTACACACAACTAAGCAAGTATGCATCAATATTATTGTACAAGAGTACCCACAAGCAAAGCAAACGAAATATAATGATCGATGTTCCATTCCTTTCTCTCTAAATCATTTTGGTAGACATCATCGAGAGGTCCTCAAAATGCAATAAGATAAATCATAATAAAAGATCATTTAGACAAACAATCAATGTTATTTATCTCTTGCCAGTTTAATTATAGCTAAGTTGATTTCTGATACTAATGCCCATCACAGGAAGGATACATCCTAGGACATGTTGATCAGATGGTTTGATGCAGGATAATGATGAGATTTGTGATAATTCGTTGATACAAAATTCACTGACGCATTTTACCTATGATTTAGATTTTAGATTTTGACGATTAGGTTTTCACTTTACGACTTGTGATACTTGTTCTCTATTTGTTTTACCAAATGTTGAAGGTGACAAATTATTTATTATGGGTGAAAGTGAGATGGGATGGGTGGTTTTGGATTTCTTGGAATATTTCATTATTTTTGGTGTTTTGCAAATGTTTTGAGGCTATTTTTGGTCTTTTTGAAAGTTTATGTGAATGTTTTAGAATTTTTTTTTTTGAGGCTATTTAGGGTCTTTTCTCTAAGATATTTGATGTTGTTTACATCTTTTGAATGTTTTCTAATGTTGTTGTGTTTTTTGTTATCTGAATGTTTTGGGATTTTCCAATATTTGAATGTTAAGGGTTTTCCAAGTTTTTACAAGTGTTTAAGGTTTTTTGATATTTAAATGTTTAGGGGTTTTCTAAGTTTTGACCAAAAACCTAACCTAAAGACCTATCCTAGGGGCCTCGGGGGTTGATCAAAGATTAGCCTTGCCTACATTATACACGCAGAGACCACATAGTTCGACTGACTCAACTTATTGAAAACGGGAGATATGAACAAATGAGGGATGCCAGTTTATTATGATGGAATCCTAAAGGACTAACCTAGGATGTCTCGAGGGAAAATCAATGATGGCCTTGCCTACATTCAAGCTCAAAGATGATGTAGTTTAACAAGGTTACTATTTTTTTGGATTTTCGAGGTTTGACCTTTTTAGGGATTTTAATGTGTTTTGGATTTTGACTTTACAATTTTTAAATGTTTTTTGGATTTTAGTTGTACAAGATTTTGCAAATGTTTTGGATTTTAACTATATGTAGGATTTTGATGTTTTTGGATTTTTATGATGAACGTTTTATGAATGTTTGTAGGATTTTTAGCTGTATAGGATTTTGATGTTTTTGGATTTTTTTTATGAACGTTTTATGAATGTTTTTAGGATTTTTAGCTGTACAAGATTTTGATGTTTTTGGATTTTTTTGATGAAAATTTTATGAATGTTTTTGGGATTTTCGATGAGATTTGAGTTTAAGGATACCTAGATCATGATGTTGATGTCATGTTGTGAGATATACGACATGGATCAAGAGTTATTTAAAAACAAGAGTGCAATAACCTGCCCCAAGTGTCTAGCAATGTTTCATAGGGCAATGGATAAACAAGATAGGTAATGTATATGCGAAGAGTTTGAAAAAGTATTATCATGCTACATATGGGCTATGGAACTTCACAAGATAAAATGGTAAAGAGCCTATCAAAAATTTTCCATGAGTAAAGTTGAAATATACGTCAAATCTTTGTCAAGATCAATATAAACGAGAATATCTAGATAAATCTAGATTGGATGGATGGAGGGAACATTAGATTTATCATGACAAGGATGAGATGCTTTTGTATGAGAAGGATCATATAGACGCTTGATTCTACTCATGACGCCTATTTGTCAGGTTTTCATCATAGTACTTGCCCATAGCACCACCATAGTGGTTTTCATGGGAGGATGGTTTTTATTTTTACTATTTTCTTGGTTTTTTTTTTTGGAAGATTTTATCCTCATGTTGAACCACCTAATCGTACAAATGTAGAGGCCACTGTCATAACATACCAGCGATATCTTGCATGAAGAAGTTTCTTTTCTAAGATGCAAACACTTGAGTGCAACCTTGAAGTACTTTGATTTGCCTTGCTAGTACCAAAATTAACCTTGTCTATGTGTGCACATCGTGATAAAGTACCTTCAAAATCCTTATGATGAATAGTAGTTGCCAACACACGATCAATGCAAGAATTGGATATTATGAATGGAGTGTATGGTGTCATGCATGAAGGAATATGAGATGGATTGGTCGATGGTTTGGAACCTTTGAATCTCCAAACTTGGGAATATGAGCGATGATAGGTGGAAATGAAGGTTTTTCGTGGAATTAGGACAACTCACTAGATATACTTTGTTCATTTCTTGAGAAGCCTACTTTTGTATTTGAGAACTCTTTTGATGGATACATTTCCCTTTTTGATTCTATCCCATAGTTTCTTTGACTAATGGAGTTTTTGAGGGATGATTTTCTTTATTTTGCTTTGGTATCCATTTGTACTTGACGTGTCCTTTTTGCTTTATTGTTTTGTTTTCTTTGATGAGATCTTCTCCTTTCTTTGATAGGAATTATTCTTTTTATGTTGGTCCCAATTTTTGTATGAGATGATGGGTGAATGCCAACTCATGATACAACTAGTTGTAGCATTGACTGTATTTTCATCATAAGGATCTTTCATGCCCCATATTTTGATGTTTGTTGTAGAAACGATTGCCCTCGATGTTGTGAAGGTATTATCAATACCTCATCCTTTGCCTTGATAATGTATCCTTTGATCCATAGCCATTGAATATGACTTGTCGTGAACACATGATATTTCTATGGGTTCTTGTTGTTTAGGAATATAAACTATTTTCTCTGATTCTATGACATTGTTATCTATTGATACTGCTTCAAAAGATGTTGATGCTGACTCAAAAGATGTCAATGATGCACAATCATTATAAGAATCAAGAATCTTGATGGTTGCTTGCTCATGAAATATTTTCTTTGATTCTATGACATCGTTATTTGTTGATACTGCTTCAAAGGATGCTGGTGCTGATTCAAAAGATGTCGATGATGCATAATCACTTTAAGAATCAATAATCTCAATTGTTGCTTGCTCTTGTATGGGAATATCAAGAGTGGGAGACTTTTGTTTTGGATGAAGAATTTTTATATGCCCATCAAAAAGAAACATCTCAGGGGTGATATCGGGGACATCTTTGGAGTTTAAAATGGTTTGGAAGATATCCCTTAGCTCTTGGTGAAAATCTGGGGATAGGGGTTCTTGATCTTGACTCGATTCAAAGTAACATTCGTTATTCTCAAGAGCTTTTTCTTGACATCAATCCTTGGGTGGATGATATATCATCGCTAAAAGACTCTTCGAAATAGTTGGTAGGTATGGGTGCAATAAGGGATATTTCTGGCTCGTTTGGAACTTCTTCAACATGTCTAATCATTGAGTCATATGTAGGAGAGATATCGCCATCTAATATCCACTTGATGTCATTATGGTATAAAATACTGCTAAAGACTATTGATGGGTTTGGACTTTGTTTTAAAATAGTATCTTGATGTGTATTTGATTCCTCATGTTGTGATAAATAAATATGTCCCACTGTGGTATCATGCCCGTATGGTTTACATTTTTTGAGGTTGATGCCTTTCCTAAATCTTTTGCTTTTGTATGATCATGTATAGGGTTTGTGTAAATTCTCATATTTTCATTCGTAGATTTTTTATCAACATGAATGTCTCTTTGTTTAATAAGATCTTTAGATGTTTGAGTCTAAGACAATTTTGTGTGTTATGACCTTTGTATCAACGAAATTCACAAAAATGATCTTCTCTATAGCTGTGAGGTTTGACTTGTGGCTCTTGATAGTTCAAGAAATTTGGGAGTGTGATAAGGTTAAAATGTATCAACTACTTCAACACATCCTCCATAGGTTCCCCTAAGGGAGTGAATTGTCACTTAGGAGCACTATTTATTCTTTGTGGTCCATGTTGAGTGTTTGTAGCATTGATAGTTGGTTGATTGTTTGGTGGTTGTGCGTATAATTGTTGTGTGTTCATGGGTTGGGTGTTTTCATGTATAGGATTAGTTAAGACCACCTTTTCATCAACAACACCATCACTAGTAATATTTTTGTTCTTGGCCCAATAGCGGGGCTTGTCATTAAAACTAGTTTATGGGCAGTTGTCTTTATTCACTTGTGTGTTTCCCTGTGAGATTAGGGCTCTCTTGATGTTAAGGGGTCTAGGGAGAAGCTCATCATAATATGTGATGTACTACATTTTCAAGTGGAAGGATAGATCTGGATCAACATTAGCTATGATAATCCCCACTCATTGTTCGTCAGGAATGGTCCACTTGCTCTTGCTAGTTGTTTTTCTCCATCATTGTAAGAAATTGGCGAAAGATTCTCCTCTGTTTTTCTTGAGTGTTTATAACTCTTCTAAGTTTGCATCCATGTCAAGATTGAAGGAGAAGTAATCTATGAATCTAATAATGATTTCTTGGAAGGTTTTGATGCTTGGAGGTAACTGTGAAAACCAATCCATGGTAGGACCTCTTAAACTTTGTGAGAATAGGTGCATTAAGTAGGAATCATTATAGGCCACCTCCATGAACATGACATTGAATTCTTTGACATGGTCCATAAGACTTCCTCTCCCTTTGTATTTATCAAATTTGGGGACCTCAAATTTGGGAGGAAAATGTACCATTGCGATGTTTCGATTGAATGGATAAGGAAATATATTTTTTTGTGTATGGGGCTTCTTCATCTTTCCCATTCAAAAATCTTGCATTTCTTGTGATAACACCTTAAATTGCAATGCTATATCGTCTTGTGGCTTTGGTGGAGGAACATATGTTGCGTATTGCGGGATGGCATATGGGTTGTACATGGGATTTCGATATGATGAGGTCTTGTATGGTGTGTATGGTGGTGTAGGATATTTTGAAGGTGATTGTGGTGGAGGCATATATGTTCCCAACGTGTTTGGGTTGATGATGTTTTGTTGAGGGTTATAGTATAAACCATGTTGTTACTATTATGTGAGCATTTGTTGTTGTTGGGCATATCACTGAGCAAGCAATGCTTGTTTTTATGTGGCTAAGGCAAATTGTTGGTCTGGTTGTTGTTGCGTTACTAAGGCGGCTTGTTGAGCTTGTTGTTGTTTCAATACTAAGGCGGCTTGTTGGACTTATTGTTGTTGTTGTGCTACTAAGGCGACTTGTTGAGCTAGTTGTTGTGCTACTAAGGTTGTTTGATGTTGTTGTTGTGCTACTAAGGTTGCTTCTTGTTGTTGTTGTTGTTGGACGACTTGCTGATAAGTCTGTTGTGCTTGTTGTAAGACTAAGGCATGCACTTGTAATGTAGGATCAGTTGGTTGTTAGGACATCTGCGATGGATTTTGGGTGTTGATGTTTTGAGTGGGTTGTGGGTTGTTGATGAGATGTTGGGGGTTCCCTTGGTTTAACATTCCTTGTAAGATGTTGTGTAATGCCCTCCCAAAATCAAAATAAATAAACATAGCTAAATAACCAAATTAGTTATAAAATAAGAATTAAAGATTTAATCCTTGTGTTTTAATAATAAATCTCATTAAAGATTTAATCCTTATGTTTAAATAATAAATCTCTTAACAATAAAAAAAATGATGATGAATAAATGATTATTTTGTAATTTAAATATTACCATGAATTCAAAATATAGTACAGATTGACTCAAATAATTATATTAATGCTTCAAAGAGATTGGTTAACATCAGCAAGATTACTTTTATCAACGTGTAAAACAAATTAAAGTGTAGCGTGATAGAGGGTTCTTAACTTCATACAAAAGTGCTTGACGTTTTATCCTCTCAACTAATTATTCAAGTTAAAGATATATCTAAGTAATCATGATACACATACTTCAAAAGAAAATCACATATAACATATATGACTAAGAAAATTACTTAATAAATAGAGATTAATGCTTAAAATCTATGATTACATCAAGTATCTCGCTTATCTTAAATATTATCATCAAATTTATCCCACTCTTAATATTATCAAAATGCAAGACACCTTCAATTTATTTAAATACCTTTTAATTCAAAAATAAATTCTTTACTGAATTTAATTCTTTTTATTTTTAAAAGTTTAAAAGTAATTTCATAAACATTAATTATTATATAAGAAAAACGAATATTTTCTTCTAATTTAAAAGGACTACCCTCTCACGTATACCTAACCTATAAAGATTTACTTAAAGGAGATAATTTATGAGAATAATTACTTAACCCACTTTTCCTTATTAAAATTATATGAACTTATTTTTTTTAAAAAAATTGAGGTAATATTCTTTTACTCCTAAGTATTTAGCTTTTAAAGGAAACCATGACTTTATAAAGAAAAAGGAGTGCCCTAAATAATGAGGGAAGTAGTTAATTTTTTAAAAAAAGAAATGAAAATTTTCAAGAATCAAAAAATCATTTTCCATTCAAAGGAAAGTTATTAATAATAATAATACTATAAGGACAAATATTTAATTGAGGGACTGTGGGGTATCCATTCCGATTTGTATGGGGCACGAACCCGACCTCATCCCTTTTTTCAGTGTCGGAGCTTTTGCACTCAGTAAGTGCTTGATCCTTGGTGGACTCATTTAGAACCTTTCAATTTCACCAATAGACCAAAGACCCATTGACAATAATAACACTATTTAATAAATTGCTTATATAAATATGACAACAAAACGAGTTATTGAATGCAGAAAATGATTTTTATTTACATTCGAATTGAACCTATCATACTTCTGGGAATAACCACACACTTATGTAAATATGTATAGTTTTATAACGAATTTGTATAACAATATATGTAAATATAATCATCTTTATATTGATATACAAAGTCAGCTTCTAAGCTAGACAGTGCTATGCATGCAAACTATATAAAATATATTGATTTTGCATTACTCATTAACCGATAAGAAAAGTGGGATATAACCCTCAAATCAAGTATGTCTTCCAAGAATTGGTTGAGTACCGAATGGAAAAGAATCAGAGCAGCGATCTAAGTAACACTTAATTCGGAAGTGAAACTGGAGCATTATCAAATACACATTAACACTCACAACAGGATTATTAATTAATAGTAATTGCCAATATATTTAAGTTTTAACCATTCACATCTGCATATATTTGAGAAACATCAAGTAGCTGATTAAATAAAGACCAAGCAAGACAATTACAAACCCGTCACAAGATAAAAGATTTACGAGTAACAGCGAAAGTTATCACTAATAAAGAATTATGCTATCAGACACAGAATAATTATCAAGAGCATAAATATTACCCTTAAAAAAACGTTTTAACTTATATACATATACATTAGTATTCCTCAATACATATTTTTTTTTACTAAATATTCGTATTTTTTAAATTAAAATAAAATTTTCAGTTTTTATTTAAAATTTTTATATAAAAAAATAAAATAAAAAATAATATATATTAAATAGCAAATTAAAAATCAAAATACAACCTTAAACGATTTTAGATAACTCTTTTAACTATAAATTTTAAATATTTTAAAACAAACACTTTTTGAGGACATGGTCACTAATAAACTAGATGTACAAAAGCGAAAACCAACTGACACAGGGTCACATCATAAAAAAAATTTACGGTGGGGAACCGAACTGAGAGAAGGTTTGGGTTAAACAGACTGGCAAAGCTGAGTTTAAAGGGACATCCACCTAAGCAGTCAACGCTTAGTGTGTGATGTTTAAGCTAGGCCAATAATAAGTGCTGATTTTAACTAAAAAATATTCAGTGGAGAAAGTGTTGGATTCTACTTATGATTGGATTCTCAACCCACATATCAAGGAAATTACAATGGTTATCAAAATAAAGATGCAATTCATGGATATTTCATTGCCAGGCAAGTTCAAAATAAGAGACTATAATCCACTCAAGCAAACAAAACCTCAAAGGGAACATGGTATCATCTAACTACCTCTGGGATTGCCAGTGCAAATTTCACCGGCAAACCTGTCTCACGCTCCTAAACTGCTGTCTCAGGCTCCTAAACCATTTTCAGTCGCATACTTTTTCTATTCACCCGGAATTTTCATAGTGCACCTTAATACATTTGACTTATTTAAATTATATACTCAAAGCGGTGGCATATCTGATCTGATTTGATTTACAAATATCTATACCCACCCATGCAAAAGAAATGGCATATTAAATCTAGTTTGATTCTACGCTCCTGTTTTTTTCCAGAGTTTGGGCTTTGAGGCAAATGCTTCCTTGTATTCTTCTGTTAAGACTAGAGTTGTGCTTGTGGGTCCAGAGCCCTGCTAATTAGCAGTGGAATTTAGATGGTCATATGTCAGGTATGGGCATGGTCTCCTTCTCCTTTTTGTTGTCTTTGTTACTTCTTTACAAAACTGAGTAAAATTTCATACCACATAAGTTTTTTTGGATTTCTAATCGGTTACGCTCAAGGCTCAAATTCTATCCATACTTATTATTAAGAAACCCGAGTTTCAGCTCTGTCATTGATAAATTCTTTTAACTGTGGGATATGCCCAGTTTTTTAGACAGGAAATCTCAGTGAGCCAGGGATTAGAATTGACAGTATAAGTCCATTCATATTTATCTCTCCTCCTATTGATCATGTCCTTTAAACATCAACTGTTGCTTCAATCTATTCAAAATGAACACCAGAATTGTGTAGGCAGAACAATTTGTGTATACCATTTGTGATCTGGTAGTAGTTGTATACCCAAAAGAAAAAAGAGAGAGAGAACAAGAGTTAGGAAAAAGCATAAAATCAAAATCCTATCCAAAACATATGTATTTAAATGAGATACAACAAGTTAAAAGAGTATTAATAGACTTGAGAGACAAGCAAGTTTGAACTGTTTGCATCCTTCCTGAATAGGCAACTATTGATCAAACATGCAAAACGGTTTAGCTTCTCTCACCACATCACAGTGACCATGAAATTCTGCCCAGGTATAGGCATCCAGTCCCTATAGGCCCTACCTTTATCTATTTCAAAATGGCATACCCATCCCCATACAAATTCAAAATGAACGCACCTATGGAGTGAGATTTCTATAGAAAAATTGAAAGTAATCAACCCTATAAACTAAGATTTCCATTACAACACCTTACATAAACTAATCCAATTTTAAGACATATAATGGCCTCTGAAGATCATTACCCATTGAAGACTGCACAAAAACAATATAGAAAATGCAGAGTACTCTGGCTGTTATTTTCTTTTTCCTATTTTTCGTATCTACAAGAAATTAGGTGAATTTGTTTGGGTCATGCTTGACAAAAAGCCTTTTCCAATTCTTCATTGCCACGGAGTTCACTCTACTCTGGCAATTCTACGTGTAATGTTCTCATAAAGAAGAGTGGAATAATCATATGAGGAGTGGAAAAATGTTGGGCTATTTCATCACATAATGCTCTATAATGTTAATCATGGGAGTAGCATTCGAGTGCTCTCAACACATTTTCTCCTTTAGGAATGTTGTTGTTATGCACTTCTTTGCTTCCAACAAATCTGCTACAATCCTCTCTTTTCTAGGCTTACCAAAATTAAAATCCATCAGTCACCAAAAAAATAAATTAGAAGCCCGCTTGCCTGGTTACTAATAAAAACAGTGAAGATACAGATATAATTGCAAAAGCATCATTGCAGAAGTTTATACACTGTTATCATATATACACAAAATGCATAATTTGAACTTGGGAAAAGAGTTTAGAAACTTTTGATGAAGCTCCAGCATAATTATTAAACATAGTTGAAACTTGTAATTAACATCAGTTCGACTTTCTGCCATGAATCAGAAAACCATTACAATAACAAAAAAATCCCAAAATGTATATAGTTGAAACTTGTAATTAAGATCAGTCTCACTTTCTGCCATGAATCTGAAAACCATTACAACAACCAAAAAAGCTTGAAATTTTATCTCTGTAAAACACAAAATATAAACCATAACCATGATAACAGCTATCTACTCATAAAAATATTTATAAAAGGCAAGGCAACTTAGTCAAATGTGAATATAAATGAAAGGAAAAAAATTGTATACCACTGTCAATTTTGTGTGTAGACTTGTGGATAAAAAAATAGTTTTCTTCTTGCTTCCTGGCCATAATGTTTGTTGCTGATTTTTTCTGCTTTTTCATTCTCCCCTATGATTTAGAACAACCTTAATTGACACCTCAATTCGGGTAAGTGCACCAATCTGTGACATAATTTTGATGCCAAATTGCAAAAAAAACCTGTAATAGGCCATATTGTGCTCGCCAAATTTGAAAAATGCCACATTTGGCGAACGCCAAATTTGGCGCTCTCCAAATGGCTTTAACATTTGGTGAGCGCCGAATTCGGCGCTCTCCAAATGGCTTGAATTTTGCAATCGGTGAACAAGTGTGAGTTCTCTTTCTTTTTGCAATAAATTTTGGAATGCATTTTTCTAAACTCTTTTATTTTTTCTTTCTCTTCCAAGGAAACTATATACATGAAATAAACATTTAATTATAAGTTTGCATTTACATATGGACATTTACTTTCTTATAATTTAAGTTATATTACATGTATATAGGCAGGATGTTTGAGAGTGGTTTCAGATCTCTAGGAATTATAATGCAAATTCTAGTTTTTGGAAGATCTTAAAAATTTCAGACTTAGTCAAATTTCAGTAATTAGCAATTCAAATTTCAGTAATCAGGAGGTCAAATTTTAGTAGTCAAAAAATTGTATCAACTTTCTCTCTCCTTCTCTCTACTCTCTATCTCTCCACTCCCTCTCTCTCTCTCTCTCCCTTGCTCTCTCTCTCTCTCCCCCCCTCTCTCTCACACCCCTCTATCTCCTCCCTACATCTGCCTCCCCCCTCCCCTCTCTCTCTCTTTACCTACCTCTCCCTCCATCACTTTTTATCTCACTTATGTCTCCCTCCCTACCTCTTTCCCTCTCTACTCTCTATCTCTCCTCTCCCTCCCTCTACCTACATCTCTCTCTCACTCTTTATCCCTCTCTTCCCCCACTTTCTCTCTAACTCTCTCCTCTCTATCTCATAATTCTCTCTCCCTCCCTCTCACTCTCCCCTCTCTATCTCACCACTCTCTCTATCTCTCTCTCTCACACACACAAACCTCTATCTCCCTCGCTAACACTCCCTCCCTCCATCCTTCCCTCTCTACTTCTCTCTATCTCTCCTCTCCCTCCCTCTCTCGACCTCACCCTCCCTCCACTTCTTTTTGTCTCTCCTCCCAATCTCTCTCACTATTGTCCCTCCCTCCCTCCCCCTCTTTCTCTCTCAATCGATCTTTTTCTCTATCTCACCATTATCTCTCTCTCACTCACACACACACACACCTCTATCTCCCTACCTATCCCTCCCCTTTGTACTCTTTATCTCTCCTCTCGCTTTCCCTTTCTATACATACCTCTCCATCCATCCCTCTCTCTCTCCATCCCTCTCTATCTCACTTATGCCTCCTTCCCTACCTCTTTCCCTCTCTACTCTCTATCTCTCCTCTCCCTTCCTATACCTACCTCTCTCTCTGTCTCTCCATCCTTCTCTTTATCTCTCACTCTCTCCTCTCTATCTCACCATTATCTCTATCTCTACCTATCACCCCCTCCTCTCTAAATCACCATTCCCTCTCCCAGTTTACCTCCTTCCCTCTCACTCCCTCCTCTCTAAATCACCATTCTCTCTCTATCCCACTTTCCCTCATTCCCTCTCTATGTCTCACTTATCCCTTTCTACCTCTCCTTCCCTCCAACCTCCCTCTCTCTCTTTATCTCTATTTCTCATTCTCTCCTTACCTCTCTACTCTCTCCATCTCACTCTCCCTCCTTCCCTCTCTCCCTCCTATCCATCCCTCTCTCCTTCCCTCTCTACCTACCTCTCACTCCACTACCTACCACTCTCTCCCTCACCCATCTTTCTCTCTTACTCTCTCCTTCCCTCTCTAGTCTATATCCCTCCCCCCTTCACTCTCTAATCTATTTCTCTCTCTCCCCCTTCCTCTGTCCCCTCATTTTCTCTCCTCTAACTCTCTCTCCCTCTCACACACACTCACCTCTATCTCCTCCTTTCCTCTCACACCATCCCTCCACTCTCCACTTCTCTATATCTATAATCTCTCTCTACATCTCCTTCCCTCTATATTTATCTTTATCTCCCCTCTTTCTCTCTTTACCAACTTCTCCCTCCATCACTCTATATCTCAATCGTCTCTCTCTCTCTCTCTCTCTCTCTCTCTCTCACACACACACACACACACACACACACACACCTCGATCTCCTCCCTACTTGTCCCTCCCTCCCCTCTCCAATTCTCTCTATCTCTCCTCTCTCTACATCTCCTACCCTCTCTACCTATATTTATCTCTGGGCCTATCCCTTTTTTTACCTACCTCTCCCTTCATCACTTTGTATCTCACCTATGTTCCCCTACCTACCTAGGGTTGAGGGTAGAGGGTAGAGGGTTTAAGGGTCAAGGGATTAAGGGTTGAGGATTGAGGGATTAGGTATAGATTTTACTTGGGTTTAAGGGTTTAAGATTTGAGGGTATAGGGTTGATGGTAGAGGTTATTGGGTTTAGGGTAGAGGGTATCGGGGTGAGGGTTGAGTGTTTAAGGGTTTAAGGGTTGAGGGTATAGGGTTGAGGGATTAGGGTAGAGAGGGAGGGAAGGATGGAGGGCGATATGGAGGGAGATATGGAGAGAGAGATGGAGGGAGAAATGAGATAAAGAGGAGAGAATAGAAGGGATAGAGATATATGAGGGTTGAGGATCTAATGTATAGGATAGAGGGTTGAGAATTGAGGGTATAGGATTGATGGTTTAGGGTATAGGGTAGAGGGTAGAGGGTAGAGGGTAGAAGGTTAAAGGGTTTAGGGTTGAGGGTAGAGGGTTTAGGGTATAGGTTTAAGGGTATATGGTTGAAGGATTAGCATAAAGGGTCTAATGTATAAGGTAGAGGGTATAAGGGTTCAGGGTTTAGGGTTTAAGGGTTGAGGATTAAGGGATTAAGGGTTCAGGGTTGAGGATCGATGGTTAAGGGTTTAATGGTTTAGGGTTTAAAGGTTGAGGGTCAAGATTTTAAGGATGAGGGTAGATGGTTGAGGGTATAGGGTTGATGGATTAGGGTTCAAGGTCCAACATATAGGGTACAAGGTATAGGGGTTGAGGTTTTAGGGTTAAGGGTTTAGGATTGAAGGTAGAGGGTTAAGGGATGAGGGTTTAAGGGTTAAGGGTTTAGGGATTAGGGTAGAGAGTTTAATTTGGTTTAAGGGTTTAAGGGTTGAGGGATTATGGTTGATGGTATTGGGTTGAGGGTAGAGAGAGGGTTTAGAGGTTTAGGATTTCAGGGTTGAGGGTTGAAGGTTTAGGGTATAGGGTTGAGTGTTCAAGGTTTTAAGGGTTGAGAGATTAGGGAAGAGAAGGTGGGATGGAGGGAGCGAGAGATGGAGGGAGAGTCTTGAGAGAGTGAGGGATGAAGTAGGAGAGAGATAGAGGTTAGATGGTTAAGGGTAGAGGGTAGAGGGTTTAAGGGTTTAGGGTTTTGAGAGTTAAGGTTTCAAGGTTTAAAGGAGAGGGGAGAGAGATAGAGGGAGTGAGTGAGTGAGTGAGAGAGACCTGAGAGAGGGAGAGGGGGTAGGAGGGAGAGTCTTGAGAGAGAGTGAGGGAGGGACTAGGAGAGAGATAGAGGGTTTAGGGTTAAGGGTAGATGGTTAAGGGTTGAGGGTAGAGGGTTTAAGGGTTTAAGGGTTAAGGGTAGAGAGATAAGGGTAGAGGGGAGAGACGTAGAAGGAGTGAGTGAGTGAGTGAGAGAGAGAGACTTGAGAGAGGGAGAGGGGTAGCAGGGAGAGAATTGAGAGAGAGAGGGAGAGGGAGAGGGAGTGGGAGAGAGATAGAGGTTAGAGGGTAGAGGGTTTTAAGTGTTTAGGGTTTAGGGTTAAGGGTAGAGAGAGAGAGGTAGAGAGGGAAAGAAGGTAGAGATATTGAGAGAGATGAGGCAAGGAGGGAGAGAGAAATAGGTATAGAGGGACAAATAGGTAGACCCTTAAACCTTAATCCCTCAACCCTCATACCCTCTTAATCCCTCAACCCTCAACCCTTCAACCCTAATCCCTCGACCCCTATACCCTCTTAATCCCTCAACCCTCAACCCTTAACCCTTAAACCCTAATCCACAGAGAGAGAGAGAGAGAGGGAGGGAGAGGGGGTGGGAGGGAGACACATGAGAGAGAAGGAGAGGGAGACAAAGTGGGAGAGAGGTGGTGGGAAGGATATACCTAAGAGAGTCGGAGAGAGAGGGAGTGAGAGATAGAGGGATGGGAGAGATACAAGGAGTGAGAGAGAGAGAGAGAGAGAGACTTGAGAGATAGAGAGGGGGTGGGAGGGAGAGGGAGTACTCGGGGGAGAGGGAGTACTCAAGATAGAGGGATTCAAGAGAGATGGAGGGGGTGGGGGGAGATACATGAGATAGAGGGAGAGAGAGAGTGGGAGGGAGATATCTGAGAGAGGGAGAGAGAGGGAGAAAGACAAAGTGGGAGAGTGTGAGAGAGAGGGAGTGGGAGAGGGAATGGGAGAGAGATAGAGGGAGTGAGTGAGTGACACATACCTAATAGAGGGATTAGGGTGGAGAATTTAATTGGGTTTAAGGTTTTAAGTGTTGAGGGATTAGGGTTGAGGTTATTGGGTTGAGGGTAGAGGGTAGAGGGTAGAGGGTTTAAGGGTTTAGGATTTAAGAGTTGAGGGTTGAGGGTTTAGGGTATAGGGTTGAGTGTTTAAGGTTTTAAGGGTTGAGGGTATAGGGTTGAGGTATTAGGGAAGAGAAGGTGGGATGTATGGAGGGAGAGATGGAGGGAGAAGTGAGATAGAGATAAGGAGAGAAGATGAGGGAGGGACAAATATAGATGAGGGTTGAGGATCTAATGTATAGAGTAGATGGTTGAGAATTGAAGGTATAGGGTTGAGGACTTATAGGGTTGATGGTTTAGGGTATTGGTTTGAGGGTATAGGATTTAAGGGAGATGGGAGAGAGATAGATGGATTGAATGAGTGAGAGAGAGACCTGAGAGAGGGAGACGGGGTGGGATGGAGAGACTTGAAAGAGAGAGAGAGGGAGGGAGTGGGAGAGAGATAGAGGGAGGGAGGTTAAAGGGTAAAGGGTAGAGGGTTTAATGGTTTAGGGTTTAATGGTTAAGGGTTTAGGGTTTAGGGTAGAGTGGAGAGAGATAGAGGGAGTGAGTGAGTATGTGAGAAATAGAGACATAAGAGAGAGAGGGAGTGAGTGAGAGGGGGTGGGAAGGAGAGACCTAAGAAAGTAGGGTGGGAGGTAAGTGAGGCCTGACAGAGAGGGATTGTGAGATAAGTGAGGCCTAATCCCTCAACCCCTCAACCCTCTTAATCCCTCAACCCTCAACCCTCAATCCTTAAACCCTAATCCATTAACCCCCATACCCTCTTAATCCCTCAACCCTCAACCCTTAACCCTTAAACCCTAATCCCTCAACCCCCATACCCTCCTAATACCTCTACCCTCAACCCTCAACCCTTAAACCCTAATCCATCAACCCCCATACCCTCTTAATCCCTCAACCCTCAACCCTTAACCCTTAAACCCTAATTCCTCAACCCCCATACCCTCAACCCTTAAACCCTAATCCCTTCAACCCCCATATCCTCTTAATCCCTTAACCCCTCAAACCTCAACCCTTAAACCCTAATCATTCAACCCCTCTATAATATTAATCCCTCAACCCTTAACCCTTACCCCTCAAACCTTAAACCCTAATCCCTCAGTCCCTATACCATGTCAACCCTCAACCCTTAATCCCTCAACCCCTATACCCTCTTAATCCCTCAACCCTCAACCCTCAACCCTTAAACCCTAATCTTTCAACCCCTATACCCTCTTAATCCATCAACCCTTAAACCCTAATCCCTCAACCCTCAACCTTCAACCCTTAACCCTTATACCCTAATCCCTCAACCCCCATACCCTCTTAATCCCTCAACCCTCAACCCTTAACCCTTAATCCTTAAGCCCTCTACTTGAGAGAGAGAGAGGGAGAGGTGGTGAGAGGGACATGCTTGAGAGAGAAGCATAGGGAGAGGGAGAGAGAGTGAGAGAGGGAGGGAGTCACTGTGAGAGGGAGAGGGTATAGGAGGGGGAGACTTGACAAAGAGAGAGAGAGGGAGGAAGGGATGGAGTGGGAGAGAGATAGAGGGTAGGGCATAGATGGTTTAAGGGTACAAAACATCCATACCCTCTTAATCCCTCAACCCTCAACCCGTAACCCTTAAACCCTGATCCCTCAACCCCCATACCCTCCTAATCCCTCAACCCTTAACCCCTAATCCCTCAACCTTCAACACTCAACCCTCAACCCTCAACCCTCAATCCTCAAACCTTAAACCCTAATCCATCAACCCCCATACCCTCTTAATCCCTCAACCCTCAACCCTTAAACCCTAATCCCTCAACCCCCATACCCTCTTAATCCCTCAACCCTCAACCCTCAACCCTCAACCCTTCAACCCTAATCCCTTGACCCCTATACCCTCTTAATCCCTCAAACCTCAACCCTCAACCCTTAAACCCTAATCCATAGAGACAGAGAGAGAGATTGAGAGAGATGGAGGGAGAGGGAGTGGGAGGGAGATACACGAGAGAGAAGGAGAGGGAGACAAAGTGGGAGAGAGGGGGTGGGAAGGAGATACCTAAGAGAGTAGGAGAGAGAGGGAGTGAGAGATAGAGGGATGGGAGAGATACAAGGAGTGAGAGAGAGAGACTTGAGAGATAGAGAGGGGGTGGGAGGGAGAGGGAGTACTCGGGGGAGAGGGAGTACTCAAGATAAAGGGATTCGAGAGAGATGGAGGGGGTGGGGGGGAGATACATGAGATAGAGGGAGAGAGAGAGAGTGGGAGGGAGATATTTGAGAGAGGGAGAGAGAGAGGGAGAAAGATAGAGGGAGTGAGAGAGAGAGAGAGGATGTGGGAGAGAGATAGATGGAGTGAGTGAGAGAGACAAAGAGAGGCTTGAAAGAGGGAGAGGGGATAGAAGGGAGAGACTTGAGAGACAAAGAGGGAGGGCGAGTGGGTGGGAGGGAGAGACTTGAGAGAGAGAGAGGGAGAGAGATTGGGAGAGAGATAGAGAGCATGAGAGAGAGAGGGACTTGAGAGAGCGAGGGAGAGCTGGTGGGAGGGAGATACTTGAGAGAGATGGAGAGGTAGACAGAGACAGATAGAGGGAGTGAGATAGGGAGGGAGTGGAAGGGTTTAGGATTTAAGGGTTCAGGGTTGAGGATTTAGGGTATAGGGTTGAGTGTTTAAGGTTTTAAGGGTTGAGGGTATAGGGTTGAGGTATTATGGAAGAGAAGGTGGGATGTATAGAGGGAGAGATGGAGGGAGAAGTGAGATATAGATAAGGAGAGAAGAGGAGGGAGGGAGAAATATGGATGAGGGTTGAGGATACAATGTATAGAGTAGATGGTTGAGAATTGAAGGTATATGGTTGAGGACCTATAGGGTTTATGGTTTAGGGTATTGGTTTGAGGGTATAGGGTTTAAGGGAGATGGGAGAGAGATAGATGGATTGAGTGAGTGAGAGAGAGACCAAAGAGAGGGAGAGGGGGTAGGATGGAGATACTTGAAAAAATTTCACCAATTTAAAACATCTCTCCATTGTTATTTCAGGAAAGGCCCTATCCATTTTACATTTTTCCCAAAAAAAATTTCTCCTACTCTAACCTATAAACCCCCTACTTGAATTGATTTTCAAATTATTTATACAATACATGCCAAGGGTCGTGACCCTTCATATTACAGTTACATCCATTTACAATTTCATGTTTATGGCCATTTGTATTCTTTAGCAGAAATTAAAATATTTAATTGCACTGCCTTATCGGAAAATTAAATATTTTAACTATAGTTGCTTTTGATTTTGCTTTAAGTACTTTTCCCGCTCGAGCTTCACTCCTTACCACGCTACCGTAGTCTTTATTTCCACTTCCCATGATATCACGGTCATTGACTTTGACTGTATTCGCTCCCATCTACTGCATTACCGCAAGCACCTTGATGACGGCTAGCGATATTTTGGTATTTATTTCGTTGTCTCTGTTAACTGCTTACCGCGTTACCATAGTCCTCTTTGGAGCCCCCCGCAATATCACGGTGAATGTCTTTTACACTTCCTCAGTCGTGCCTTAACCGTCAACTAACCGCTACCTGTTTACAGCGGCCACCGCGGTCTGTGGTTTGACCACGCGCAGTACCGCGGTGAACATTATCTGCCAGCTCCTTACCTGCTTCGCCAATGACTAACGGTTTACCGCGCTACCATGGTCAATGAATTGACCATGCATGGTAGCGTGGTAAACACTTCATGATGGCTCCATTGACCGCTACCCAACCACCACACTACCGCGTACAGTATAATGTCCCCCCGTGGTATAGTGGTAAGGGTTAAAATGATGATTTTTATTTTTTTTAAGGAGCGGTAATGGTATAAAGTGAATAATAAAATGGACGGAGATTAAAATAAACCATTTTTATGAAAAATTAGGGAAATATTAGATTCAAATGAGAATAAATCCTTAGGACTTCTATGAAAATTTGTGGAAATTTGTGGGAAAACCTTAGGGTTTTAGATAGAAATTTTAGGTTCTAACAGAGGTTAGAGGGTTAAGGGTAGAAGGGAGAGAGATAGAGAGTAGAGGGTATAGGGTAGAGGGTTAAGGGTAGAAGGGAGAGAGATAAAAGGAGTGAGTGAGAGAGAGAGACCTAGCAAAGGGAGAGGGGGTAGGAGGGAAAGACTTGATAGAGAGAGAGGGAGGGAGGGAGTGGGAGACAGAGAGAGGGTAGATGGTTAAGGGTATATTATAGAGGTTTTTAGGGTTTATGGTTTATGCTTTAGGGTTAAGGGTAGAGGGTGGAGAGAGATGGAGTGAGTGAGAGAGAGACCTGAGAGAGGGAGAGGGGGTAGGAGGGAAAGTCTTGAGAGAGAGAGGGAGGAAGAGAGTGGGAGAGAGATAGAGTGTAGAGCATATATGTTTTAAGGGTATAGGGCTAAGGGTAGATGGAAGAGACATAGGAGTGAGTGAGTGAGAGAGAGAGACTTGAGAGAGAGAGAGGGTGTAGGAGGGAGATGGTCGAGAGATAGAGAGGGTAGAGGGTTTATGGGTTAAGGGTTAAGGGTAGAGGGGGGAGAGATAGAGGGAGTGACTAAGAAAGAGAGACTTGAGAGAGAGAGGGTAGAGGGTTTAAGGGTTTAGGGTTTAGGGTTTAAGGGTTAAGGGTTAAGGGTTTAGGGTTTAGGGTTAAGGGTATACGGGGGAGAGATATATGGATTTAGTGAGAGAGGGAGAGAGGGAGGGAGTTAGAGAGAGATAGAGAGTATAGGGTTAAGGGTAGAGGGTAGAGGGTTAAGGGTAGAGGGGAGAGAGATAGGAATGAGTGAGTGAGTGAGTGAGAGACCTGAGAGAGGGAGAGGGGGTAGGAGGGAGAGAATTGAGAGAGAGATAGGGAGGGAGGGAGGGAGTGAGAGAGAGATAAAGGGTAGAGGGTTTAAGGGTTTAGATTTTAAGGGTTAAGGGTAGAGGGGAGAGAGATAGATGGAGTGAGTGAGAGAGAGAGAGACCTGAGAGAGGGAGAGGGGATATGAGGGAGAGTCTTGAGAGAGAGGGATCAAGCAGGAGAGAGATATAGGGTAGAGGGCTAAGGGTAGAGCAGAGAGATATAGGAGTGAGTGAGTGAGTGAGAGAGAGAGAATTGAGATAGGGAGATCGGGTAGGAGGGAGAGATGTGAGATAGAGAGAGAGAGAGAGGGAGTGGAAAAGTGATAGAGGGTAGAGGGTTAAGAGTTAATGGTAGAGGGTAGAGGGTAGAGGGGAGAGGGTTGAGGGGAGAGAGATATAAGGAGTGAATGAGTGAGAGAGAGACCTAAAAGAGGGATAGGAAGTATGAGGGAGAGACATGAGAGAGAGAGAGAGGGAGGGAGGGAATTGGAGATAGATAGAGGGTAAAGGGTAGAGGGTTTAATGGTTAAGGGTTAAGGATGGAGGGGAGATAGAGAGAGAGAGAGTGAGAGAGAGAGAGAGACTTGAGAGAGGGAGAGGGGGTAGGAAGGAGAGACTTGAGAGAGATAGAGAGGGGAAGGGAGTTGGAGAGAGATAGAGGGTAGAGTTTTTAAGGGTTTAGGTTTTAAGGGTTAAGGGTTTAGGGTTTAGGGTTAAGGGTATAGTGGAGAGAGATAGAGGAAGAGAGAGACATAAGAGAGAGAGAGAGGGGGTAGGATGGAGAGTCTTGAGAGAGAGAGGGGTATAAGGAAGAGTCTATATATCTCCCCTCCCTCTCTCAATCTCAAGTCTCTCCCTCCTATCCCCTCTCCCTCTCTCAATTCTCTCTCTCTCTTAGTCACTCCCTCTATCTCTATCCCCTCTACCCTTAACCCTAAACCATTAACCCTTAAACATTGAACCCTCCACCCTTAACCATCCCACCCTCTTTCTCTCTCCAAAGTCTCTCTCTCCTACCGCCTCTCCCTCTCTTAGGTCTCTCTCACTCACTCACTCCCTCTATCTTTCTCCCCTCTACCCTTAACCCTTAAAACCTAAACCATTAAACCCTTTTACCCTCTACCCTTAACCATGCCTCCCTATATCTCTCTCCCACTCCCTCCCTCTCACCCTAATCCATCAGCCCTTATACCCTCTTAATCCCTCAACCCTCAACCCTTGACCCTTAAAACCTAATCCATAGAGACGGAGAGAGAGAGTGAGACAGAGGGAGGGAGAGGGGGTGAGAGGGAGTGTTAGAATCAAACATGCTCTGATACCATGTTAGAATTGGCTATGGATGCCAAGTTCTATGGACCAAATAGAAAGCACAAGAAAAGAGAAAATAATATGACAAGAATAAACTGTATTCAATGTCAATGATAATGGAATTGCCTTATTTTACAATGAGAGACCCCTTGGTTATATAGCCAAGGTGAGAACATAGGAGTGCATAAGATTATGACAAGTGTCGTAATCTTATGACATGAGACAACAATGAAAAGCTATCACTCCACCTAAATTGGAAAGGTGATAATGTGATAACCACCACAAATAGTGGATCTACCACAAAAGGTGGAAACCTAATCACATGATATGTCCATGAAAGGTGGAGGTGATAGAGTGATAACATGATAAGTCCACCAAAGGTGTAAATTCTCCAACAACTCCTATGCGGTCCCTAAGTAAACTTAACTAAGGTGTAATTATGACCTGGGACAAGGTACAAAACATTTAATTACACCAACACCCCCCTTAAGTGCAACTTAGGGAGAATGTACACAAATGAAAACAATGGAAGATGGGTCCCAGCAACTAGGCCATGTTAGGTACCCATGTACAAATGCAATGCAATCTCTCCCAAATGAAGAAAAGGAGAAAACCCAGTGGGACAAAACTCCTCCCCAAAAGAGAGATGGAATACAATATAGAAATGATCTCAATGATGCATGAGAAGGTAAAAACCCCATGTGAGGAAAAAGACCCCCCCATAAGAGAGAAGTAGAAGAGAGACAAGGCAGCCCCCCCTCAATGTTGAGTCTCCTGCAATGATGGTAGAAGCTCGACATTGAATGCTAAAGATGATCCAATCTTGTCGGACAACATTCCTCCCCTTAGGAAGAAAGAAAACCAAGGATGTATGCAGGATGTATGACATCTCTGAAGCATGCTCATGTGTCTCCACATCAATGCCAAAAGATGACACACTCCAAACAGGCGTTCTAGGCCACACTGCTAAAGAGTACAATCCAACATCTAGTAGAGAAGAATGTAGAACATGATCCAAAGAGAATGATATCCCCTCTAAAGACAAAGAAGCCTCCTCCAAATGCTGTCCAAAAGTATCCACACTCATGTCAAGCTGCAAAGAATGATCATGTAGAGAATGAACAAGAGGGTCAAAGTGTTCCCTCGCAACAATTGAAGAAGGAGCATCTTCATCAAAAAGAAGATGAATGTCATCAATGATGTCCCCCAAATTTGCAAGATGAGACTCCACAAACAAGTCTGAAATACCTGTCAAGAAGCCATCCAAAGTAGCCATATCTGGAAGACAATGTATATCCTGTTGCATTGAATCACAAGGAACCCAAACTGTGGAATCACAAGCATCCTCAACTGCAACAATAGATGGAGGAGATGAAATACATGGCTCAAGTATGGATCTGATGTGAGAACTCCCAAATTCAAGTAGCCAAATGTCTCCTCTGAATCATGGTTCACACTAGAAGTGTGATCAACAGCCGAAGGAACAATGTCACCATCAGAAGCAAAATCTACAAAGGTATACAATTGAGATGAATGATCAACCACCCTAGTAGCAATAATCTCTCTACTCTCCAAGTCTCGAATGATGATTGAATCAGGTGTGAACTCCACAGTTCTCCCATTTCTACCATGTGTAATCTGATATATGGAAAGAAGATTATTCATCAAATGAGGAACACACAAAACATCCTGAAAAGTGGTCCCCAAAACTAATAGATCCCTTCCCTATTACACTCAGGTATGTATTGTTTCTCATCAAGATAGGAGACATAGAACAAGGCTGAAATGAAGAGAATATAGATTGTGAAGATGCCATATGATGTGATGCTCCTGAATCTAGAAGCCATCTACCTGATCCTGGACTTGAATAAGCACAAAGAGCTTGACCTTGATTTCCTGATGTAGATGAAAAATCAGCAAGACCTTTTCCCTTAGACTTATTTCTAGAAGAAGGAGAAGAAGATTTTGTCATTCTAGAAGGCAAACCAATTTGATTTCTTTTGAGAAGATTTTTCAACTCATCAATATCCTTCTTATAACAATAATGTTCTTCATGTCCATCCTTCTTGCAATATGCACAAAAGGACCTCTCCTTCTTAGATGATTTCTCTTTTGAAAATGAATTTTTATGTTCTTCTATGGATTGTGTGGTCTTTTTAGGCTTGTACTTATTATTTTCTTTGCTACTTGAAGACTTCTCATCTTTTACAACTAAGGCATGTGATTTTGAAGACTTCAAAGTACCCATTTGAATAAGCTTATTTTGCTCTCGAATCAAAATATCTATGAGAGCCTCAAAAGATGGTGATGTGAAGTTGTTAATTGTCAATTGTTGAGTCTGAAAACTTGAAACAAAG
>CM021101.1:168816579-168868903 GCA_007115665.2 Sequoiadendron giganteum | reverse complement strand
TTCCTCTTGAAACCCATCCTCTTTTCGCTTAATTGATTACATTATCTTCGCTATTTAAATAATGATGTCATTTTCATCTATTAACCTAATTCATCAAATTAGGTTAATTCACCCCCTTTCATGCTAACATTTCATCTCATTAAATTGTATAAATCAAAGTATTTAATTTAATTCCCTAAGTCTTCTTATTTATTTAAATAACCATAAGTTATTTAATTAAATATCATTTCACCTTTCTCTCATTCATTAAATCATTTAATTTAATGAATATCATTTTATTCTTCTAATTCCCCTAATTACGTGATTAAACCTTGTTTAATTAGCAATTATCTAATTAATCTATTTCCTCCCACTTGCAAGGGAATATTCCCATGGAATATTCCTTCCCCTTTTGCACAATTAAACTTTGTTTTCATTAGAAAAATTTCCTTTTTCCTCACCCATGAATATTCCAAAGAATATTTTTTCTCCTCCAATCATTTAAGAAAGGGAATATTCTCACGTAGCTTCAAATACAAGTTATCTTGTACCCTCTTGGGCAAGTTAAATTTTGACCTCTTGTACAAGTCAAAAGTGTGCTTGTTTGGAAGGAATGAGAACCCTTGATGAAATCTCATCTTGCATTCTCACTTGTTGATGAGAATCCATGATCCATGCCTACTATTTCCTCCATCCTTGACCATTGATTAGCTTTTTCAATCTCAACCCTCCATTTGTTATTTGCTTTCCTATAAATAAAGCACTATTTTGAGACAAATGGATCCATCTTGCAACATCAAATTCATGTTTTTGAAATCACTCACACACACACACACTCATACTTTACATACTTTTAGCATATTTTAGTTTAAATTAGTTGCATAATAGCTTAACTTCCATTAGTGGCTTCCATGTATCCATCTTAGCTTGTTTATAAATTAGGGTTTGAATCTTTTAGCTTAGATTAGCTTAGCTTTTGCATATTTAGATCCTTTTTAGCATAAAATCATGTTAATTTAGCTTGCATCATGTTCATTTTAGTATAAATCATGCTTTCATCCATTTATTGCAAAGGTTTCATCGATTCTCTTCAATAGGATCGATTGAAAAAATCTCACTAATCACAAGATTGGGAAAGGGTCATTGTTCCACATCAACATGACACCAATTCTAAAATGGGATAAATTTCAGATGGATTAGAGTAGAAATTTTAACACTTTCTTAGTTTAGAATGCTTTGTTTCAATAAATGTTTAGTTTAACTTTCATTTGAATGATCTTGTTTGAGATTGAGTATTAGTGGCTTCGTTATGATTCGATTCTTCATGGATCGAGTGTAATCAGACCATACTAATATCCTTGATCGACATTCTGGCACTAGAAGGAGGGAAAATTGATCTCATTGTATCAATTTATAGCTTGAATTATGCTCGTTTTGATTTTTCAGGAAACATCGATGCCCAAATCAATTACAACGATGTACTTTTTTGTGCGTCACCATA
The DNA here is from genome assembly GCA_007115665.2 of Sequoiadendron giganteum. Lineage (NCBI taxonomy): Eukaryota > Viridiplantae > Streptophyta > Pinopsida > Cupressales > Cupressaceae > Sequoiadendron > Sequoiadendron giganteum. The sequence continues at coordinate 168,867,423 of CM021101.1, read as the reverse complement.
TAGTGATGCTATCGTCATTTCAAACTGCGACACCGATTAAATGCACCTATGCTAATTAAATAAATGACAACACTAATACTTTATCGAGGTATCAAAGATTTTCAAACAATGAAGCTCAACCAAATACAGATGTTATCATGCTCTTTGTTTTGTCTACAAAGCAACACCCTTATTCTCTAGAGTGACGCTATCATGTGCAATGATGCCCAAACTTGGTAAGGAGTTTGACGATCATTTTTTCAACATGTTCTTTATCATTTTTTTTCAATTTATCATAATACTAACATGCTTCTAACATTGTTCTTGTTGTTAGACTAATAGGGTTTTGCAGGTTGGCCGATACGTAGCTGAAGTAAAGAAAGAATTATCTTCTTACTATCTTATGATTGTAACAAGTGTTTGACGCTTTGGGGCAATTATAACCTAATTTCTTATGTTTTTTACTTTCTTCTGTAGGACCTCACTAAATTTCAATTTGGGTTTAAAACGAACACTCAAATGGGACTAAAATTGAACCCTCATCTCGTTATTGTATTTTGGGTTTAAAATTGAACAAGACAACTTAACATTTCATTTGGTGCTTAAAACGAACTCATCACTGCTTTGAGGTGTTAAAATTTATGGGTGTTTGTTTTGTTTTGATTTACAACATTTTTATTGGATGCATATGAAATTCTCTCATGCCACTCGGCGATCTTGAGAAACAAAAACATTCCTTAAAACTTTGCAAAATTACTTACATCTTTCATTTTGGATTAAAAATAAACCCCTTGTGGGTGTAGGGAAAAGGTGTGGTGTGTGTTCTCTCCTTGTTTCATATGAACTTGGATGATCAAACTACAAATTTACTTCCTTGCTATTGTTTATCTTTAGAAGGGCCTACCTCCCCACTTTGAAAGGAGGGAACAACCCAAGCAGTAACAAGCTAAAGCCAAGCTCTCACGAACTGCTATATAAATGTGTGGTTGTGATGAAAATTACGATCAACGGGAAGTGGTACATGATAGCTCTCCCATAGTATATTTATGATGCAAAATACCTTATTCTAAGGTTTGGGAGACCTCTTGAGGGATTTTATCATAGTATTCACTGAACCAGAATCCCTTATTACGAACCATTGTTTAGAATCCAAAATACTTAATACTTGTTGGTGCAAGAACAGTCATTTTGAAGTTGCCCCACATTTGTACTATTCATTATTGAAACAAAAAAATCCTTAGGATCTAAGGATCTTCAGTATTTTGAGATTTGTTGGTCCTGAGAAGTGTGTGTCGTGGAGGGGAGCCAATGTCACCAAATCTCTAATTGTTTGCAATGTCTTAGTGTTTGGATAAATCTAAGTGGGGACTCAACAAGTATGGCCATTTCAAACCTAGGATTGGAAATGATTGCGAGTCAATTGAATACATTTCTTGGTTCCAAAACATTACAAAAACAAACATTCACTATCTTCCTTTAAATTTCAACACTTTGGCTCAAATATGGATACCTCTTGAATTAGCCATGATAGTACTGCTTGATCTAAGGATTTCTATCCTAAGATATTTCTAAATATCTTGACTTATATCTCAATCCATATTTTCCAAAGAAAAAATAGGAAATTATGGCTTCAACCTCATGATTCTCACAAAATGGATATTATGGAAGTTATGATGTTTTGGACATAAACATTTTAGTTTGAAAACTTAATCAAGACAAGTGATTGTGATAAAGTAAATTTACTTAAGCAAGATAAATTGACAATTTGAACCCCACATGACCATTTGGAGACCGATCGCTCTCATTCAACAACCCAACCTTACAGGTGTTATCATTCAACCAAACTTTGAATTCATTGAGGGAGAACAAATGAATATCATTAGCAGTTTGAGAAGCTTCACTTTTGGAACCAAGGAGACATCCAATCAGTGGAGAATTACTGTAACCATCTTAGAGAAAGAAGAACAAAGAGCTGATATTTTGGCCAAAAGGCCTATATTACCACCCCCGCATGGCAATAAATATCATCATATTTTCTAAATGATCTCACAAAAAATAAAAATCCCCAAGATCAGCTCTATCATTTTTCATTACAAACTTAGGCATTTTAGTTCAAAAGCAATAAAAAACCGCACTTCAACACTATACCAAAATAGAAACAAATTGTTGGTGAACTTTTATGAACGTGCACTAAGAAGACATCCAGACATGTATGTGTTATTTATGGTTCAAAATCCAGGTATTTTTCCTGATAATCAACCTATCAAAAACATTGGTCCTTTTTATGGTCTTGAACTTCTCTAAATTATCTAGATCACACAATCAAAATCCGTAGGGGAAGATCTACATCCCACCATTATAGATATAGGCATCATAATTCAAAATTTGGTAGGAAGTGGGTTGTAATAATTTATTGCAATCATAACCTCTTGTTAAGAAACTATTATGCTCTATCTATGAGGAACAAACTAGATTTGCATACTCGCATCTATCCTCTCATTTAGGTCAACATTGGGTCTTTAGGATTTGAAATATTTAGAGGTCTAGCATCATTCTCATTACCTTGGTCTTCGAAAATAAAGGTTCATTCTAAGTAAACATTGGGTCAAAAATTTCATCCACCCCTTCATCAAAATTCATCCTTCACTTCACCAAACTTTGCAAAACTTTTGAATACACCAATATTTTTAGACTTCAACATCTATCAAACCAACCCCTAACTTAGCTACTTTGTATGAGAGATGTATCCTTTTCCATGCACCTAGCTAAGTTAGTTATCATCTTTGGAATAGTATATCTTGAAGGTCACGAGTCTACCCTAAAGATTCTCAAGTTCATAAACATCCTTTATCAAACATCAAAACATCAAACTCAAGTCAAAAGTGTTATCCCAAATGTTTGCAAAGATCACTTTCCATATCACCCATCTTCTCATCCCCCATTATCATCATTGCTCCAAAAAGACTCAGAGTGTCCCTTTTACCTAGATTTGAGTCAACTAGAGAGTTCAAAAATTAAAAATCTAAACATAACTCTCCCATAAGTGACCCAAAATTTATGGTAAAGACAATATCACAATACAAGAGAATCATGGAGAAGACCAAAGTCACATTTACCTCAAGTGATCCAAATCCTCTAGAGTTTGATTTGAGAAGTCAAGTCACCCCATCACAACAACCATCATCTCTGTCAAGACCATTTGAGATAAAGGACATCACCAACAATCCATTTGAGCTTACTAGGGAGGAAATAACGGAACATAAATCCTTTGGAAACATAGCTCCAATTTCCCCATCATTTTTTGCACAAAATTTAGAAAAAGGTTTCAAAACTCCACCATCAGGGATAAATCAAACATCCACTCCTAGTCTTGCAACTGGCCTTTCCAAGGACTTTGGTCTAACTCTTCCATTTGAAAGCAGTACACTTGTGGGTAACCTTGATACCAATCCTCCACCTCCAACAATCACTTGGACACCTAACTTTGGTGCTCCTCCCATTTATGAAAATCCTAAACAACCATATAAACCCCTTAACCTTCATTATTCCACCACAACCTCCACATATTAAGGAGACCCCTCTTCATCCATATCCATGAGTACCACAAGTGTTCCCACCATCACGCAAGGCATTATGGATAAAGTATCTCAAAATAGAACACAAGGGCATGCGAATACTACATCATAGAGTCAACCCTCAATATAGATAGGGATATCTTTTTCCAATCCTCCCATTGGTTCATCTATACCATAAGTCTCACAAAACACATCCATCCCATCCATCATCAACCCATATCAAAGCAATCCTTTGGTAGAAAATCCCACCAACCTAGGTAATACCTTGTTTACCTCTCTAACACAAGGAATCCTCAAGACATTGGACTAGGGAGCCCTTTCAATCAATGGACTCAAGGTCCTAGTATGTCATTACCATTTCAAGATCTGATGAAATAATCCTCATCTTTTCCCACGGTCCCCTTCACTATGAAAAATCAAATGGAACCTAAAACTTACATTCCTCCACCTCAATCCACCATCTTACAAGGAATGTTAAACCAAGGTAACTTCCAACCTCTCATCACCAGCTCAAAACCCATCCAAACCATCAACACCCACAATCCATCACAAGTGTCCCAATAACCAATTGGTCCTACATTGAAAACTCATACCTTAGTCTTACAACAAACACAAGAGGCTTATTAGCAAGTCATCCAACATCAACAAAAATAGCAAGTAGCCTTAGTCGCCCACAAACAACAACAAAAACAAACAACCTTAGCAAGACAATGGCAACAACAAGCTTATCAAGCATCCTTAGTAGCACAACAACAATATCAAGCCTATTAAGTATATTTAGTAGCACAACACCAACATCAGGCCCAACAAAATTCCCTCGTGGCGTAGTAACAACATCAAGCTCAACAACAATCCCTATTGGCACAACAAAAATTTCAATCCCAATAGCAAGCCCTAGTTGTGCAACAACAACAAGCTTTACTAGCTCAACAATATGCCCAACATCAATAACAACAACAAAAAAGTTACTACTATAATCCTCAACAAAACATTTTTAATACAAACGCATTGGGAACATATACATCAAAATCTCAACCACCTTCACATAACCTCATGCCACCATACACCCCATACAACACATCATCATATAAAAATCTTGCATACAACTCATCCATCATCACACCATATGTTCCTCCACCAAACCCACAAGACGATCTAGCATCACAATTCAAGGCGTTGTCCCAAGAAATGTAGGATCTTTGAATGGGCAAGACAAAGAAGACCCATACAAAAAATCTATATCATTATCCATTTGACTAAAACATCACAATGGTACCATTCCCTCTCAGATGTGAAATCCCCAAATTTGATAAATACAAAGGGAGAGGAAGCCCCATGGACCATGTCAAAGAATTCAATGTCATGTGTATGGAGGTGGCCTACAATGATTCTTATTTAATGTGCCTCTTCCCTCGAATTTTAATAGTTCCTACCATGGATTGGTTTTCTTATACCTCTGAATATAAAAAAAAATCAATAAATCACTGATAAATTTATTGATCACTTCTTCGTCAACCTTGAAATGGATGTTAGTCTCGAAGATTTGTACACTCTCAAACAAACCAAAGGAGAATCTTTCTCCAATTTTTTGCAATTATGGAGACAAAAAGATAGTAAGAGCAAGTGAACCCTCCCCGATGAACAACAAGTGGGAATCATCATAGAAAATCTGGATCCTGATCTATCTTTCCACTTGAAAATGTAGTGCATCACATCTTATGATGAGCTTGTCCCTAGAGCCCTTGAAATTGAATGGGATGTAATCTCACAGGGAACTACTCAAGCTTAAAACTACCCATCAACCAATTCAAATGACAAGCCTCATGTTTGGGCTAAAAATAAAAATGTGATAAATGATGGAGTGGTAGATGCTAAGGTGGTCTTAAGTGCTCCTAGACCAAACATCAATCAAGTTGCTAACATTCAACCAACTTTGCAGCAAACAACACCCCCTCATAAAAATTAGATCAACAATATTGAGATGCAACAAAGGCAAACTACCAACAAGAACAACAATCCTAAATGCAAGTACACACAATTATCTGAACCTATCAAAACCATCATGAAGAAGTTGGTAGAGTAAAATTTGATAATTCTTCCTAACTTTGAAAACTACCAAGAACCCAAAGAGAAACCATCTTGGTACAAAAATAATGACCTCTATGATTTTCATAAAATCAAAGGGCACGAAATGGAAAATTGCATGAGACTCAAGAATATCATCCAAGACCTTATAGAGAATGAAACCATATTTGTTGAGGTACCAACTGGGAATTAGGATCTTAAGATATACAAGAACCCTATGCCAAATCACAACAAAGGGAACAATGGAAAAGATAAGGATTACACAAACATGCAACATTCCTATTATAACGTCTTCACTTGCTACGATAGCGTCATTAATTTTGTCACCATCAAAGGATCTAGTGTAGAGTGTGGAGTCACCACACGATGTGGAAAAATTATTGTCCAAGGAGTCCAATCTCAATCTAGGACAAAACCTACTTTGCCAAAATTTAATCCTAGCAAATATAATATCCTAGATCAGCTTAAGAAGACCCTAGATATATTTCAATCTTAGAAATATTAAGGCTATACCCCATACATAGGGAAATATTAGAGAAATCCTTGTTCGATTCATCCATCCTTGAGGATATTGACACCGATCAGTTTCAAGCTATGGTGGGTCATATCACTAATCATCTTCTCACCTTCTCCAAACAAGACCTACCGTCACAACCATATCATAACCATGATTTACACCTTGAGGTTATTATCCATAAAAACAAGGTCAAAAGAGTCTTAGTAGATGGAGGTGGTGGTCTAAAAATGTGTACCCTACAGTTAATATAGAACCTAGGCTATTCAGAGGATGCTATTGAGAAAGAAAAGAGTACCGCCATCATAGCATATGGCGACCAATAACAGATATCACAAGGCATCATTATGCTTCCCATCCAAGTAGGACTTATTTTTACAGAAACTACATGCCAAGTGTTAGACCTTAATCTTCCGTATAAAATCTTAATTGGTCAGCCATGGATCCATCCCTTAAAATCAATAGCCTCGACCTATCATCAATATATGAAGCTTCCTTTTGAGGGAAAATAAATTATCATTCATGGGGATCTTGATCCTTTTTACTACTGTGAGAATCTTGAGACCAAGTTCTATAAAATACCTCAAATGCCCAAGAATGACTAAGGCCCCACATCGTCTAGCTCATTTTTTGACCCATCATCCCTTGCATCTACCTCAGTAACAAAAACACCCATTGCACAGAACATTCTTGACATCAAAGCAATGATTCAGGATGATGGTTGTGGGAATTATAATCTAATGAAGGATACCTTTGTATTAGGAGAGCTACCTCTTTCTCCTCAATCCCATGGAAAACCCACATCTAGCACCAAAGATCCTGAAACAATCAAGATGGCAGCTACTACCTTCACCAAGTGGGGGGATCTTAATCAAGAATATATCAATGACGAGGATGTCTCTAAATTCCTCTATCAGGATGAACGACTTGTCCCTGTTCTTCCCATGGAAAATGATAACAAAGGATTATGGCTAATGAAGGGAATGGGTTATAACAAGAATGAAAAGCTACGGAAAAATGAAAATGGCTTGTTGGAACCTATCATTCCTAAAAAATGATTCAAGAATCTTGGCCTAGGGTGTACTACTAGAAAAGTTACCCTTATTGGAAAAGGCACTTCCACTAAATGGGTTGAGGCTTCCTCTTGGTTACCTACACTGCATGATACAACCTTAGATGTCTTCCCCCTTGATGTTTCTCACCTATTTGAGGATAAATCCCTCTTCATGATATCCATTACATCCTTTTCTCCAAGCAATCAACCAACTAAAATACACCTAGTATACCCACAACTCATTGACATGGACCAACAAGGACCATCGATTCTAGAATTCAAAAATGATGAAGAAATCTAAGAATTCATGGGACTCCATGACAACCTATCATGGGCAGATCATAAAGCAGGTTTAGACATAGAGATAGACACATGGACGTACTGTGGGGAGATGATTGAATCCTTCAATCGTAAAATTGATGAAATGCTACTAACATGTAGATATTTGAGTGAAAACCTCACTATGGCATTCTTTGATCCTAAAATATTAAAAAAGAAAGGATGTATTTGAAGGTGAAAATCTCTCTGAGGCACCCAAGAATGAGGGATTCAATCTCCCCCTTAGTGAAATGCATCCTGAAAAGTCAACAGTGCTAGCAAAAAAGGCTACTCCAGTCAATGTGGGAATAAAAGAGGCACCCAAGATCATTTTCGATGTTGAATCCTTGTTGGATGAAGAACAAAAAAACTTAGCAACATTTTTGAAAGAGCGATGGGCTAACTTTGCATGATCATACATAGATACGTCAAGGCTTGATCTAGAAGTGGTTGTGCATCACTTAGCAGTCTATCCTGAAGACAAACCAGTCAAGAAAAAGTTAAGGAAGATGCACCCTCAGATAGAACTCTTGGTGAAACTAGATTTACAAAAGCTTCTTGACATTGGATTCATCTGATCGATAGATTATCCTGAGTAGGTTTCAAACCTGGCACCAGTCTCAAAACCCATTGGGGGCATCAAAATCTACACTGATTTCAAAGAATTAAACAAGGCATGCCCAAAGGATTATTTCCCTCTTCCTAACATTGACCTCATCATAGAATTAATGGTTGGGCATGAAATTCTATCACTCGTGGATGGTTTTTTAGGCTACAATCATATCATAATCACCAAGGAAGATCAACATAATACTAGATTCACTTTTCCATGGGGAACCTATAGCTGGAACATGATGCCATTCAGGTTAAAGAATGCAAGAGAAACCTATCAAAGAGAATTGACCCTCATATTTCATGACATGATCCACAAAATAGTTGAAGATTATGTGGATGATATTTTGGAAAAATCAAAGAACAGAAGTGAGCACATACAAGTCTTAGGACCCATCTTCAACAAGCTTAAAGAATACAAGACACAACTGAATCCAAAAAAGTGTGTCTTTAGGGTTACATCAGGGAAAATTCTTGGCTTTATTATCTCACAAAGAGGAATAGAAGTTGATCCAACAAAGGTAGAAGCCATCACCGACATGGAAACACTGCAAACATTGAAATAGATAAGAGTATTACAAGGAATATTGTATTCTATCATAAGGTTCATAGCGCAAATATAAGGATAAATCCATCCCTTTTCGCATCTTCTCCACAAAGGAATAACTTAAAAATGGGATGGGAAATGTGATCAATATCTCTAATAGATCAAGGACTACTTATTGACACCTCTAGTGTTAATTTTACTGATACCAAGAAAACCACTCGTCTTATATATCTCAGCAACATCAGTAGCACAAGCAGCTCTTCTAGCACAACATGATGAAAACAAAAAGGAAAGAGCTATCTATTACATCAGGAGGACATTGGTGGGCTATAGGATGAACTATTCACCCATTGAAAAAGCATGCCTAGCAATATTTTTTGTTTTTACAAAAATTTAGACACTACATGTCTTATCAAATAAAACTTATTGCAAAGATTAACCCATTGAAATACCTATTATCTAAAGCGACTCTCACTGAGCGAATGGCCAAATGGGTGATGATCTTAAATGAGTTTGACAGAGTATGTGGAGCACAAGGTAATCAAAGGACAAGTGATCATAGACCAACTATAAGATTCACCTATCTATATAGAGAACCCTTTGATATTTAAGTTCCCTAATGAATCAGTGTTCCTAGTCAATCTCACAGATCAATGTAAGGTGTACTTTGATGGATCATTCACCCAACATGGATCAGGAGCGGGTATTATTTTCATCACCCCTCAAGGTGATTGCATTCCAAAGTCATATAGACTATCAATCTCATGTACCAACAACATTGATGAGTACAAATCCATAATTATAGGTCTAAGGATAACAGGTTAGTGGCAGATACAAGAGATGAAATTCTACGAGGACTCACAGCTAGTTATCAACCAAGTCAATGATGAATATCAAACTAAGTATGATAAGCTCACTCCTTACAAGAAGATGGTGGAGAATCTCAAGGAAATTTTTATAGACATAACTTTTGAGCAGATTCCTCGCATGAACAACCGAGTAGAAAACGCTATGGAAACAATCAGATCATTGTTAGACATGTTGAACAATATCCTTCAACGTGAATTCTTGGTAGAAAAAATTCTCATTCCAACCTTCAAAATCCTTGAATCTAAATTTGCGTGTGTCATTGTTGGTCTTGGATCCCCATGGTATCTTGACATATTTATCTATCTTAGCAGAGGAATCCTCCCATCTGATATCACGTCCAACTTTAAAAAGACCTTTTTCAAAAAGGCATTTTGATTCGTGATCCTAGGTGATACGCTTTACTGTCGAAGCATCAAAGGAACATTACTACGATGTCTTAAGTAAGAGTAATCCTTAACTACCTTAACATAAGTACGTGATGCCATATGCAATTCCCATTCTAGTGGTATGACTTTAGCTAAGAAATTGCTGAGAATGGGGTACTATTGACCAACTATGAAAAGAGAAGCTCATTAGTATGTGCAGAAATGTGTCTAATGTCAACAACATGGAGATCTAATTCATGATCCAGCTCAGGAACTGCAACCAATAATTACACCCTAGCCTTTTTCACAGTGGCAACTTGACCTCATACGAAAAATCACTCCAACCTCATCTAATGGCCACAAGTTTATCATAACAACCATTGAGTACTTTACCAAGTGGGTTGAAGCCATTCCTATGACCTACATAACGAGGAAGAAAATTGCCAAGTTTATCTTGAATTACCTAATCTGTCATTATGGTGTTCCTCAAAACCTTATCTCAGATAATAGAACACCCTTCAAAAATTAGGATGTGAAAGAGATATGTCAAAGATTCAACATCCACCACTGATTCTCTATCTTATATTATCACCAAGGCAACAGCCAAGCTGAGGATACAAACAAGACCATCTTGAAAATCTTGAAGAAAATGGTCAATGAAGTCGGTCATGACTGAAATTTGCAGTTAAATCCTGCTCTTTGGGCCTATCTAACCAGTATTCGTACACCTATAGGTGCAACCCCTTTCTCCTTGTTCTATGGATCAGAATCCATTTTTCCTATTGAGGATGAACTCCCATCACTGCGAGTTTCACTATAGAACCTGGTCACCAATGAAGAATATAGAGCCTCTCGACTAAAAGAGCTAGAATTCTTGGAAGAACATCATCTTAATGCCCTCAATCACTTGAAAGTATATAAAAACCAACTGAAACAAAGCTATAACAAGAAGATCAAATGTTGGTCTTTCTAGGTAGCGAATCTTGTCTTAAAACAGAATCAGGAGAATCTACCAAATTAGGACAATAAAGGAAAGTTTGAACCTAACTGGTTGGGTCCCTTTGTCATCATAGCAAGCTATGGATCAAGAACATATCAAATATCAACACCTGAAGGTGAAGCCTTGTAGGGTCCAACTAAAAAATTGCATCTTAAAATTTTTTATGCCTAGTCTTAAAGGTATAAATCAAAAAATAAAATAAAAATCAAAAAATGAGAAAAAAATTTAAATGATGAGAAAAAAGGATTGAAAAAAGTAAAGAAAAAATTATCCTTTAGTGAAAAACACTTCAGTGGTGCTTTGGGAAAGTACCTTGGTGAAAACCTAGCAATCAGGTGCCTCACATAAATAAAGCACCTCCATCTACCTTTGGCTCTTTATTCTATCATCATTTGCATCACCCTCCATCCATCACCTCATCATTCAACCTATTTATTCCATCACCCATTTGTGTCCTTATCATAGCTTGATGTTGTGAGGTACCGTATACCCTTTAGAACTACTTGGTATATTCCTAAGGTCAATTGTGCTACCTATATTGAGGTAGTCTATCACGTTAGACTAGGGGAAGTTCATTATGGATCATATCAGGTTCTTGTATATCTTAATTTCATCAGAAAATTAAAAAAAATTTGTAAAAAATTCATAAAAAAATTCAAAAGCATCAAAATCCTATACAACTAAAATCCAAAAACATTCGTAAAATTATAAAGGCAAAATCCAAAACATCTAGAAAACATCAAAATCCCTAAAAAGGTCAAAATATCAAAAATCCAAAAATGGTACCCTTGTCAAACTACGTCATCTCTGAGCTTGAACATAGGCAGGACCATCATTAATGTACCCTTGAGACACCCTACGTCAGTCCTTTAGGAGTTCTTCATAATAAACTGACATCTCTTCATCTGTTCATATCTCATCTTTCAATAAGTTGAGTCAGTCGAACTACGTGGTCTTTGTGTGTATAATGTAGGCAAGACTAATCTTTGATCAAGCCTTGAGGCACCTAGGATAGGTCTTTTTGGTTATGTTCTTGGTCGAAATTCATAAAATCCCTAAACATTGAGATATTCCAAAATCCCTAAACATTTGCAAAATCTCAAAAAGCTCAAAAAACATTCAAATATTCCAAAACTCCCAAAACACTCAAATATTGTGAAAGCCCAAAAACATTGGAAAACATTCAAAAAAGACCTAAATAGCCTCAAATGTCTTCAAGAAAACCCTAAAAAACCTCAAATAACTGAAAACCAAAACATTCACATAAACTTTCAAAAAGATAAAAAACAACCTCAAAACATGTTCAAAATACCCAAAACATTGAAATATTCCAAGAAAAAAATCCAAAACCATCCATCTTATCTCACTTTCACCCACAATAAGTCTTCATTCATAATAAATCGATTGTCACTTTCAACCTTTGGAAAAACAATTAGAAAGCAAGTATAGAAAGTCGTAAAGTGAGAACTTAAGTGTCAAAATCTGAAGTCTAGATCTTAATTAAATGCATAAGTGAGGTTTGTATAAGAATCTTATCATAAATATTATCATCATCCTAACATAAAATAACCTCCTTGATCAACATGTCCTAGGATGTATCCTTCCTGCGATGGACATCAATATCAAGCATCACCTTAGCTAAGTTAAACTAGCAAGAGATGATGACACTAACTATTTGTCTTTGATCTTTTCTTCTGATTTATCTTAATGACCCATTTCAAGGACCTCTCGATGATGTCTATCAAAATGATTTAGAAAGGAAAGAATGGGGCATCAATCATTATCTTTCATTTTTTGTGTTTGTGGGTATTTTTGTAAAATAGTCTTGGTGTATACTTGCTTAGTTGTGTGTAGGGAATTTCTTTGGAGTACATTGTTGACTATTGTGTATCCTTTGGTCCAATATATTCTTAAATACTAAACTATATTCCAATGAGGTTTTCATATGTCAAGAGGTGAACAAGAACTATCATATATGTGTTCGGAGTCAAAGTATATTACACTAGATACAACTCCATCCTAGTTATTAATACCTTGGTGCATCATTTCTATGTGTTATATCAAACAATAAGGAACGACGAAAAAATCTCAATCCCGATATTTGAGCAAATCATCATCATGCATTCATTACCATCATGCATTTCTCATCACCAGTTTTAATAAAGTATCGGTGGATCATAGACTTGTTAGATCTTTTGAAATAATCATCAAAATCAATGGTCATTCATCTTGGTTCTTCTATTTTCTCTCCTGTGAACCCCAATCCTAGACCTGCACAAATATGAGAAACAAACACATAGTTAGATCCATATGCAAGTTAGAACTAAGATTCACCATGAAATTCATATACAATGCTCAAAATAGAAAGAAAATGAAGAACAAGACAAGAAAATTAATCAAATCCTATTTAAGCATGCAAATACTCAATCCCATGGGGGAATTGGTGCCAATTATGTGTAGAAATTGGCCCTTTCCCAACTCCTATGATGCAATGTTGATGAGTGATGCACTTTGATGAAGATTCAATTGAGCTGCATGATGAAAAATCTACATAACCTAGCTAAGATCTTGATAAAATGGATGAAAATAGATATGCTTGAAGATTAAATTGAGTATAGTGAGTTTACTCAAATTGTGGATGAAATCAAGTATAATAAGTTTGCATGGATTGTGGATGATCAATTCGATCGAGGAGACCTCTATTTATAGATTTGAAGAATGGAAGATTGAAGGATTTGGATGAATGTGGGACAAAATACCAACCAATGAAAGAAAGCCACTTGTCCACATGTTATTAGAGGAGGAATGAGCACATTTTGGTCAAGGTGCATGATAAATGCTATTAGATTCAAATTTGAGATTTGAAAGTGACATGTTGGAGGGAAGAGGAAATGGAGTTAATGTCACTTGGCTCAAGGCCAAGGACATTTAAGAGGTCTTAAATGCCTTGTTGGAAGTACCCATCCCCTTTGGAGGGATTTTTGAATTGGAAGAATATTCCACAAAAGATGCCCTTTTGAACGGAAATTGATGATTTAATAAATCAAATAAATTGATTTATTATGCAAGTTGCAAAATCTGGAGGATTGAAGTGATTAAGATTAGATTTAATCATGATTTGATCAAATTAAGTGGAAATTAGGTGATTTGACAATTTTGACTTAGATTTTAGGATTTAAATAAATCAAAATGAGATGAAAATGATTTTTAGATTTAATTAAATAAAGATTGATTTATTTAATTAAAGAAGATGATGTTAGATTAAATCAAATAAATTTTAATTTATTTAATTTAACAAGATGGCCTTAGAGATTTAATTATATAAAATGAATTATTTAATTAACTAGAGACATAGGGTTAATTAAATCAAGTTGATTAATTTAATTAACATGGTAGAATGACTTATTCAAATGAAATTGATTTATTTAACTAAGAGGAGAAATATGGTGAATTTAATCAAATAAAGCTTATTTAATTAAATTAATTAGTAAAGGGGATAATTTAGGAGGAAGTGATATTAGTAAGATCAGGATCAGGTGCGTAGGATCAACTTGTATATTTTTCATGTCTACATTTTTCCCCTCTTTGAGGCAATGCACTTGTCGCGTTGGTTCAAAGAATAAACTGTTGTGATAAAAAAATTCAAAAAAAAATCATTTTTTTTCGGATGCCCCATTGCTGCCCCAATAATAAGGATTATGCTAGTTTATTTCCCCCTCGAGAGATCAGGCGAAAATGTTCGATTTTCCGATCGAGATCACGATAAAATGTGAGAGGAGTGGTTCTATTGATTAGAGGATGAAAGATAATTCTTTAGAAAGATCGGATATTTGACATAGACAATTTTGATGATGTATAGACAGTCATCAGCCATGGGTAGCCTCGTGTATATTTTGATACAACACACCAATTTTGGATAGAAATGTTAGTAAAGATAGAAGAATAAGGAGGATCCACCAAGTCTACATTATTAACAATGATGATGATGATGATGATGTATTGGTTACCAAGAGTTGGGATTTTAAAAGGGTCAATTACTTTATGTTTGATAATACACATAGGTACGATGCATCAAGGTATAAAGAACTAGGATGACATTATACCTAGTGTGATGGAATTTGAATCAAAAATAAGATAGGAGTATTCCTGTTCACACTTGACATACAAAACCTATTCAGAATGTAGTTCAAATATTCTAAACATCTCAGACCAAAAAATAGAAATGCAAGCCTACCTATGTGGTCAACAAAACACTTAAAATACCCTCCCTACAAATCAAACAAAACACACATGACAAAGTTATTTTACAATAACATCCAACAAACACAACAGATAAAAAAGATAATGATTATTGCCCCATTCCTTTCTCTCTAAACCTTTTGATTAGGCATCATCGAGAAGTCCTTGGAATGAACGCAAAATAAGATAAGTCAAAAAAACCAAGATAAAGTAAACAAACAAGTTAATGTTCTTCGTACCATTAGCAAAGACTAAACTACGGTGATGCTTAATGTTGATGTCCATAGTAAGAAGGATGCATCCTAGGATATGTTGTGATTAGGTGATGATGAGATTGATTGGATGATAAGCTATTGATCCTCTGAATTGATTAACTTGTTGACTTACTGACCTAGACTTCAGACTTCGACGATTAAGCATTCACTTTTGAACCTACTAGACTTGCTTCCGATTGACTTGCCAAAGGATGAAAGCGATGATTATTGTGAGTGAAAGCAAGATTAGATGGGTACACCATTTTGGGTTTTTTCAAATATTTAGATGTTTTTGGTGTTTTGAAATGTTTTGAGGCTATTTTTGGTTTTTGGGTTTTCTATTTTTTTTGGATTTTTGAGATTTTATGAATGTTTTTTTGGATTTTGTGTCTCGAGGGCCAATAAAAGATTAGCCTTTCCTACATTTAAGCTCAAAGATGACGTAGTTCAAATACTATGTTTTTAATTTTTTTTGACTTTTTGACCTATTTTTGGATTTTGATATGTTTTGGATGTTTTTGGATTTTCGCATGATTTGATGATTTGGATATGGATATGTGATGATATCAGTGCTTTGTTTAGGGATTTTGTTGAAAACCAAGCTAAGGTTGATTGATCAGATTGATGGATTGATGATGATAACATTGTTGAGGATACACAACAATGCAAGGATAGTGTTAAGAAACACGAGGATTTCAAGATTGATGATGATAACATTGTTGAGGATACACAACAATGCAAGGACAATGTTAAGAAACATAAGGATTTCAAGATTGATGATGATAACATTGTTGAGGATACACAAAAATGCAAGGATAGTGTTAAGAAACACAAGGATTGGGAAGGATATCCTGAGATGATGATGGATTGGTTGGATTTGACTGATCAAGATTTTGAATCTTGATTTGGAACAAAATTGTTTGAATGATTTGATGTGACGCTAAAGTGAAAATTAGATGCGACTGATATTGATCATTTGGATTGATGGAAGATGGAAGATAAAGCTTGATACGAAATATCTTCTCATCAAAATGTGCCATGGGCTAGTGATTTGGATTTCGGCTCACAAATTCCTTGACCAATTTGATTTTACATTTTCCAATGTTCGGATCTCCACATGAGTTGGAGTTGGAAGAGATAGATCAAGATTTATTCCTGAAGCAAGATGTAAATATCTGCCCTCAGTGTCTAGCAATGTTTGGAAAGGTCATTTGTGGATGCTTGGATAGGTGTATGGATGGATAAATATGTAAGCATGCAAAGGATGCCAAGGATTATCTTGTGACAAGATAAGGTGTTCGAATAGAGAATGCTGATTTGGATAATGATTTAAGGCTCCGATAACATTGGGTAGGATAGGATCAATGAAAATGAACCATGTCAAGATGTCTACCATAAGCAAGTGTAAACTGTATACCAAACTTTATCAAGATCAAGATAATTTGGAAGATGGATGGAGATAGATGAAAATGGATTAGATAAATGGGTCATGGATGACTGGATTTATTATGGATGTGATGGATGGAATGCTAGATTTATTATGGATGAGATAAGATGCTTTCACCTGAACTGGCACACATAGATGCTTGATTCTACATATGACATATGTTTTCCAGGTTTTCATCATGGTACTTTCCCAAAGTGCCACCGTAGTGGTTTTGACTAGAGGATGATTTTTCTCTTTACTATTTTCAATCCTTTTTTCTATTTTTTTTGGATTTTTTGCAAAGTATTTTAAGCTCATGTTGAACCACCTGGTACTGCCGATGTAGATTATTTTTTCATAATGTTCCATTCATATACTGCTTGGAGAATCTTCTTTTCCAAGATACGTGCACTTGAATTCAATTTTTGAGAATTTTGTTCTATTTTGTTGATACCAGAGTTAACTCTATCTTGGTGTGCACATCACGATAAAGTGCCTTTTGAATCCTTATGATGAAGGGTTGTTGCCAACACATGGGCAATGTGAGAATTGGATATCATGTGTGGAGGCGTGGATGGTGGAGTGTGTTTAGGAATAAAATATGGATTGGTTGACAGTTTGGAACCTTTGACTCTCCAAACTTGGGAAGATGAGCAATGGTGGGTGGATACGAACGTGTGCACGAAATTAGGACCAACTGCTTGATATAAATTGTATGTTTCTTGAGAAGCCTTCTTTTGCCTTTGTGGACATCTTTGATGGATACTTTCCCCTTTTTTATTTTTCCCCATAGGTCCTTTGACTAATGGAGCTTGATAGGGATAATCTTTCTTTGTAGTTTTTGGTATCCATGTGTATTTGATTTTTCCATTGTGCTTCTCAACTTATTTTTCTTTGATAAAATTCTTCATGCTTTTATTCAAAAATTTATTTTGATGTTGGTCCCAATTCATGGATGAGGTGATGGGTGGATGAAGATTCGTGATGTGGCAGGTTGTAGTATTGGCATTGGTTGCATCATAAATATTCTTTGTGCTCCCTATGTTGATGTTTTCTCGAGACGAAGTTGCCCCTAGCATGCTGGAAGTATCACTGATATGCTTAGATCCCTTAATTACCGAATAACCAAGACCTTGATCCTTAGGATTGCCAATAATATGCATTGATTCCAAAATACCTATTCATGTAGGCCTAATCCCTTGCCTTGATAATTCATCTATTGAAACATTTTATTTACAATAAGATATGATTTACCTTGGAAATAAGGTGCTAATACTTCTCTGCTGTATGGTGGATCTTCAAAGGTGACAACTTCTTTATTGATGAGATAGCTTGCCCTAAAAAAGGTAAGTGATCCCAGTTTATAAGTGATAGGATCCTCCATATGTGGGGTAAATTCTTGATTGATATCTTTGGCTTGATCTTGTGAAATATCATATTTTAATTCTTCTTCAAGAGGTGTTGATGATCCACCTTCCACATTAAAGTTCTCCTCATGATCCATTCTTGATATGCTTTCATATGATGTTTCCGATTCACAACTTCTGTAGAAGTCTTCTTCATGACCCATTGCTGATATGTCTCTAGATTTTTCTATATCTTGATCATGTGTACAAATGTTAAGAGTAGGAGACTCTTGTTCCTTGGTAATGATATCAAGAGTATGAGACTCTTGCTTTGAATGAAGATCACTTGAATGTTCATCCAAATAAATCATCTCATGGGTAGATGGAGGACTATGTACTGTATGGATATGATCATTATTTGTGACATCTTGTATAGATAGGAGAGTGTCCATTACCTCATTTTAGTATCTTGGAGATACAAATTCTTGATCTTGATTAATTTTGGAATTGATTTTGACATTTTTTGGATCAAGTTCTTGACATGGGTCAATTTCAAAGGATATATTTCTTATAGAGGGTTCTTGGATGTCTTCATTATGAATAGGAAGTGGTTCAATATCCTCTAGATCTTTGAGTGGACTTGGATCAAGTGTTGAGTTGAGGATTTCTTCAATATTTGTAACAATGAGGTCAAAGATGCCAATATGTCTTGGAAAGGACCATTGCTAGACTTTGATGACAATTGTTGATCATGCTTTGGAATAAATTCTTGAGATATGTCCTCTAACTCATTGGATGATGTAGAGGTATTGTCAAAATGATCATTGGTGGAAGGATCCCTGATTATTAAAACTCTTTGAAATAGATCATTGTTGGATATTTTTGAGGGGTATTTATCATGATCAAAAAGTTACTCTTGATGAATGTTTATTTGATCTTTGGGTGAGGTGGACAAATCTTCAAGGTGCTCATTGATGGATAGATCTTGATCATTTTTTTCAACAACTATGGAGGAGAGATTGTCAATGTTTTCAACCATAGGATCAAATGATATTAACATTTCTTGAATTGGATCATTGTTGGGGATTGTTGTTGGATTTTGATCATGATTGAAAATTGACTCTTAATATATGTTGATTTGATCATTGGAGGATATGAAAACATCTTCAAGGTGTTCATTGATGGGTAGTTGTGATTAATCTTTGAGATGTGTTGACTGATCTTTGAGATCGGGTGATTGGGTTTGTTGTTGATGTTGTTGATATCCAACCCCTTGATATTGGATACTTTGTTCTTTATATGGTTGTGTAGACATCTCAATGCTTTGATGACATGGTTCTACCAATGGAAGAGTGTATTGATTTTAGCGTGGAGATGTCTCTTACTGATATGAATCAATGGGCTTTTTGAGTGTAGCAATTTTGTTTCACAAGATTTGACATTGGCATTCTCGATATAGTTCACTTGGTTGTTGAGCAATCATAATTGACATGTCTACTTGTGGTGTTTTCATGGAATCATGGACGGATTGATCTTGAAATTTTTTTTGATTTGGTATGATGTTTAGATTTGGAATTATTGGTTGATATTGAACATTGTTGTGATTAGGAAACACATTGATTGGACTTAGGTAAATTTTATTTTGCATGGGGTTACCTTGAATTGGATCAATACATGGATTTTTCAACATATTGCTTGGATTTTGAGCAACATTGGTTTGATTTGCAAACACATCTATCCCAAAATTTACCAAGTGTGGATTTGAAATGTTCATGTTTGGAAAACTTGTATTTGGCACGTATGGATTTGGTGGGATAATGTTGTTCGGAAGAATAATGCCTTGATTGTTTGGTTGATAGATTTTTAAGTTTTGGCTTTGATTTAAATCTACCATAAGGAAATGTGTTCCAAAATTCAGATTGGAAAAACTCACATTTGTTGTATTATTGAAATTTGGAGGGGATAAAGATCCTATGTATGGATTGTGAAAATGTGAGTATTGGCTTTGATAGTTTGGCTAACTTGGATTACTCATGATGTTTGAATCAAGTTTATATTCCATGTTTTCTTTTGTTTTGACCTTGTTGACCTCTAAGAGATTTAAGACCAATGATGGGATGAAAGATGAAAGGGTGAGTGACATGGGTGTTTGAAATTTTGAGAAATTTGGAGGAATACTAGACTTCAGGATTTTGGATTTGATTTGGATTGGGTTTGATTTGGATAATGGACTTATAAATCCAAAGATGTTGGATGTTATATTGGAATACATTTATCCACAAGTTGATAATTTAACTAGGTGTATAAGGAAGGATTCATCCACACACACTTAGCCAAACAAGGTGATTTTGAAGTTGATTGAAGGATTTACCAAAAGTCTAATATGAATGATTTTTCCAAGGTTCCAAAAGTATTTTGTGAAATGGGATTTGATTGATGTTTGGATGGATGAAGTGTTTGACTTGATCGTAGATGAACTTAAGAGGACTTTGTTTATAGGACCAAGGTAGTGAAGAACATGATTTTCCCTAAGAGTGTTTCAAACCAAAAGACAGTTTGCATGGAAAACCATATGACCAAAAGATGACAAGCACATGTGTGGGGTTCAATTGGAGTTAATCTTGTTTAATGAATTATTTTTACCACATCCACTTCTTGATTTAGCTTTTCAAACTAAATGTCTATGTCTCAATTCATTTTCATCCCACAAAGTCTATTATGTGGAAATCAAGGATTCAAGGGCATAGTTTCCTAGGCATTGTGATGTAAATCCAAATACTTAGAAACCTCTAAGGATAAAATCCCTAGGGAAAGCAATAGCACTTGGATTTTATCAAAGGTATTTTCTTCTTCTAAAGGGTTTGAAACTTGATGATCATGTTGAATGTTTGTTTTTCCAATGTTTAGGATCCAAGCAAAGTGTTTTCGATTGCAAGAATATGCACAACCCTAGGATGAAAAGATAATATTTGTTGGGTTCCCACTTGGATAAATCCAGCTACGCTTACTCTTAGCAGATGATTAGATGCTTGACCACACATGCTCCCCCTTACAGTTCACTCGCTTCTCGGGTCAGCCAAACAACAATACCCATGAATCTCCCATGACATACTTCTCATCTCTACTAAAAACCATAAGCATGTGGGTTGGCTTCAGAACGACCGTTCTTGCAGCAAAAAATAATTAAGTATTTTGACATTTTTAAACAAGGGTTTTAATGCGAGAATTTCGTTTGTGGGGGACCATCCAGGTGGCAAGAGACCATTGTTTCCCTTCTTTTCAAAATTATCCTCGTTATTCTCGAACTTTCCTCAAGAACCCACACTTATATACCGGATGGAAGTCGCTTGGCATCTAGCGTGTTACCGGTTGGGTTGTTCCCTAGGGTGATTTTTTTTCCCACCAGATAGGCCCTCTAAAATAAATAAAAGCGAGCAAGCATATCTTGTAGTTCGATCAAACTTAGTTGAAAAACAAAGGGAGAACACTCACAATATTTCCCACTCACACTCGCAAGATTTGTTCAATTTTTAAAACCCAAATGAAATGTGGAGGCAATCACTTACACAACTTAAGATCACCAAAAATACTTTTGATTCTCAAGATCACTATAAAGCGCGAGAGAAGTGCATACGTCCTTTTGAAGATATTATTTTGGGTAAATGATTGCAAAACAAAGATGCACATGTTCATTTTAACTCCTCAAGGCAATGATTATGATTCTTTTTAGAGCACCAAAAGTAAAGATGAAAGTTTTTTTGTTCAAATTTTAACCTTAAACCAAATCTAGTAAGTTTTTCTAAAAAAAAATTTAACCCTTTGTTGTAAAATTGAAAGCTTTTGTAGTGTTTCTTTTTAGAGCCCAAAACAAATTTAGTGTGTCCTAAAAGCATGAAGGTAATCAAATCCTTAGAAAGGGATTATAAGTTCTCCCAAAGTGTTTAAAAACACTCAATACAATGAGATAGTGATAGCATAGATAATTAGTGGTGTTTGTTTCCCTTCCTTCACTTTTGACCAAGAAACTTCCTTTTTTGGCAGATTTCAACAATTGTCAGATTTCACCATTTTTGGTAATTTCACATGCATAACTTTGAGAGTCCTATTTTTTTCCAAAAAAATTATAACACTAAGATAGGATGAATTGTCAACTAAAATGCTATATTTGAAACATGAATTTCAAGTTATTAACAAAAATGACTTTTTAAAAACTAGAAAAAAATACTAAATTGTCATTTTGAGGACCAAGATGACAGTTTCAAGCCTTGAAAAAGTATCAAAATGGCCACCAATTGGCACAAAATCATTTACCAATCCACATGCCACATCATGACGAAACTACCTATAAAATTTCAACCCAAACAGACATCTGAGTCAAAATTTATGACCTCTAGAAGTCCCTGCATCACAAAAACTAATTAATACTATAAAAACAGAGGCCAAATAACCAGTTAGAAGTCCAAATAACTAGAATGAAAAAAGAACATGTCAAAATAACCAAAAAAAATATTTTACCCAACTGCTGCGACGCAATCCACAGGTGCGACACTGTTTGGAAAGGTCATCGACACAATATAGTGTCATTGGTGACTAAGAGCGACGCTCTACAAAGAAAAAATGGCCATGATTGCAACGTTGTTTGGCAAGCGACACTGTTTGAAAATTTGAAAACTTGCAATGCAATTTGAAATTTGAATTTTTTGGGTGGGAAGACTCCAGGGAAACATTTTGGAGTTTGGAGTGGTGCAATATAGTGTCGTTGGACTAGTAGCGATGCAGTTTGGCATCATTGGACTGATAGAGGTGGAGTTTCCTATAGGCACAAAAAAAAGTTAAAAAACCATGGATTTTTGGAAGAACGTGATGAATTTCTCCAAATCTTCCCTCCTTCTAGCACCAAAATGTGAACCCCAATCCTACACTTGCACAAACATGAGAAAAAAATACATAGTTAGATCCATATGCAAGTTAGAACTAAGATTCCCCATGAAATTCATCTACAATGCTCAAAATAGAAAGAAAATGAAGAACAAGACAAGAAAATTAATCAAATCATATTTAAGAATGCAAATACTCAATCCCATGGGGTAATTGGTGCCAATTATGTGTAGAAATTGGCCCTTTCCCAACTCCTATGATGCAATGTTGATGAGTGATGCCATTTGATGAAGATTCAATTGAGATCCATGATGAAAAATCTACATAAGCTAGCTAAGATCTTGATAAAATGGATGAAAATAGATATGCTTGAAGATTAAATTGAGTATAGTGAGTTTACTCAAATTGTGGATGAAATCAAGTATAATAAGCTTGCATGGATTGTGGATGATCAATTCAATGGAGGAGGCCTCTATTTATGGATTTGAATAATGGAAGATTGAAGGATTTGGATGAATGTGGGACAAAAGACCAACCAATGAAAAAAGGCCACTTGTCCACATGCTATTAGAGGAGGAATGAGCACAATTTGGTCAATGTGCATGATAAATGCTATTAGATTCAAATTTGAGATTTGAAAGTGACATGTTGGAGGGAAGAGGAAATGGATTTAATGTTACTTGGCTCAAGGCCAAGGACATTTAAGAGGTCTTAAATGCCTTGTTGGAAGTACCCATCCCTTTTGGAGGGATTTTTGAATTGGAAGAATATTCCACAAAAGATGCCCTTTTGAATGGAAATTGATGATTTAATAAATCAAAGAAATTGATTTATTATGCAAGTTGCAAAATCTAGAAGATTGAAGTGATTAGGATTAGATTTAATCATGATATGATCAAATTAAGTGGAAATTAGGTGATTTGACACTTTTGACTTAGATTTTAGGATTTAAATAAATCAAAATGAGATGAAAATGATTTTTAGATTTAATTAAATAAATATTGATTTATTTAATTAAAGAAGATGACGTTAGATTAAATCAAATAAAGTTAAATTTATTTAATTTAACATGATGACCTTAGATATTTAATTAAATAAAATGAATTATTTAATTAACTAGAGACATAGGGTTAATTAAATCAGGTTGATTAATTTAATTAATAGGGAAGAATGACTTAATCAAATAAAATTGATTTATTCAACTAAGAGGAGAAATATGGTGAATTTAATCAAATAAAGCTTATTTAATTAAATTAATTAGTAAAGGGGATAATTTAGGAGGAAGTGATGTTAGTAAGAATAGGATCAGGTGTGTAGGATCAACTTGTATATTTTTCGTGTCTACATCTCCACACCAACTTGGTACCATGACAATCAACAAAAACATCATCAATGCATCCATCTTGCATCCACAAATCATCAACATGTGTACATCTCATAAATCATAGCATATCATAAAGCATACATCCTATATCATCATTATCATTAGTAAGTTGTGATGAATAATATAGATTCGTTATTCTAAGCATCTTAAATCATTGCATCACATACATTGCATTATCATCTCATAAGCATAAGCATCTACATTATTCATCCATATGCATGCATCATCATCTCATCATAAAATTGCATAGAAAATATTGGTGTGAATAAGTCTTGTACCTAGTTTATTCCTTTACTAAGGATTTAGGGGACTTAGTTCACATGTTAAGTTTACTTAGGATAAAAGATTCCTTCTAGAAGTTTTAGTTGAATTATCTACACTTTACAATTTCCTATGTAATTATGAGTTAGTTGTCTCATGTGATAGGATTAAGACACTTTTCATGATCTTATCTAACCCTATCTCTCATCCATTTTTTATAAGCAAGGCATCTCTAGCATATTTTGTATTGCATTCTATTGCATAACACATTGATCATTGTATCATATTGCAATTTTTGTTGAATAGCATCTTCCATTGTTGCTTCTCTTTATCTCTAGTGGAGGTTATTTGGTGTCGCAAATTGAAGATCTTAGGTTGCTCACTTCAACATGGTATCAAAGCTTTGAATCTGGCAAGCTCCTTCTATTTTCTCATTAGAGAGCTTCCATCAAGTTTTCTATTGTGATTTGAGTTTCTTATATAGTCTTGCAAATCAAAAAGGGTTTGCAATTTTTTTTAATCCTATATTACATGCATGCATTTTGGTGAGATTTGGTGATTTCAACACTTTTGGCTATAGTGGCAGTACTTTAGGCTACCCCATTGCGTCCAAAAGGTTTGAGAAAGTCAGATTTGGCTTTTGTTTCACTCAATTTGGTCACCATTTGCAACTTTGGCAAACAAGGGTTTGATGCAAGCCATTTTTTTATTAAAGTTGTTTTCAATTTTGCTTCAAAAATCCTAATTTCATTCATTTGTAGGAAAAACGATTTCTGGGTTTTGTAGCCAAGGTTAAAATCTGAGTTGGGCATCTTTTAGATTTTGCATATCTTGCACAAATCTAAAGAAAATTGCTATTCAAAAAGTGTCGCACATCATTTTTCATCGATTGTAGGTTAAAAATAATATTTTTTCCATCTTCTACTTACTGGATCAAAAAATGATTTCTGGGTTTTATTCTTATCATCAAAATTTTTTTGGGTTTTTGTTATTGTCTACAAAGAGAGTAGAATTTTTAGAAATCAAATCAGAAGTAAACCTTTTTTGCTAGAAAACTCGTTTTTCCTGGAGATTAAATTCAACATTTTTTAAAAATTCATAATTTTTTACCACAGTGTCAGATTTCTACAAACAAGATATCATTAGAAAGCTGGTTCGACGAACATCATAGTGGTGCAGGTGATATTTTCATATTTTGATATTTTTTGCTAGTTTTTTTCAACTCGAAGGTATAGGTGCATTCATTTCTTGTAATTGACATAACTTTGCATACGAAGTCAAAATTTGGCAAACTTTTTTTGAAATTGCTCAGAAAATCACAAGAAATCTATTTGTAACCTTCTTTCTTAGTTTTGGAAAGGTCTTTTCTTTTAATTGTAAAAATCACCGTGTGTTATAAACAGTTGATTTGAGCCTGTAACTTGTACAAATTGCAAAATTTCTTCATTGCAACTTGTTGGGGGGGTTACAAATTGAGTTTTAATACATTCTAGGAGGTTAAAGGCACAATTTAAGTGCCAAATTGTCTTCTTTCTTTTGGTGTTCATGGTTGATCTAAGGAAAATTGAACCACTCACTCCACAAAATTATCATACAGGGAAGCTAAAAATGACTCAATTATTACAATCTAAGGGTCTATGGCCAATGTTAGATGTAGAACAACCTGAATTCACAAGGGATTATAATTTTTTTTTCCATAGATGTAAAATGGATGAAGCAAAAGGACTCATTGGCATACATGTATCTGATAATTTATTGTTTCATATTTCAGAGTGTAAAACATCTAAGAATGTTTGGGATAAACTTGAAGAATTGTATGGTAAAACAAATCAGTTCAGATTCTTGCAACTTCAAGCAGATATACAAGCACTTTCTCTAGATGCATTTCCTCTAATTCAATATTTCCTTGCACAATTAAAGTTGATTTTATTACAATTGAAAGGATGTGGGCATGATATATCTAGTGATGAATGTATCTTCTTGATTTTGTCTAAGTTGCAAGGCCCTTATCAATTTTTTTCTTCTACTTTTTATCCAACTATGGATGTCATGGGGAAAGATTACAAAATGTATTCATTTGAGTTTTTTTGTGAGTGTCTTACTAGGGAGGAGGCCAAGTTAATTCAATTGGATGCCCTACCTAATTCTAAAAATTGTGCTCTAATGGATCAATCATCCAAGGGTAAAGAAAAGAATAAGAAGAAGCCCAAGATAGAATCATATTTAGGTGGCGAGACTCCCTCCAAACCAAAGCCGAAGAACAATCAAAATTCCACTCCATCTCCTTCTTCTTCTACCTCTAGAGATTCTTCTTCCAAGTCCAAGAAAAAGAAAGGAGATCCTTGTTCATTTTGTGGAAAACTGGGCATGATGTGGGTCATTTTTGTAAGAGACTATAAGCCTTGGAGAAATCTATGAAGAAGCACAAAATTTTAGTGGCTAAGCTTTCTTCCATGGGAAAAGGGAAAGATCTTTCAACACGAGCCATTCATTCATCTTTAGACAGTTGGATTCTTGATTCGGGTGCATCACATTACATGACCAATTGATGCAATCTTCTTGATTCCATTTTTCATAATTCCACTTCTCATATTATAGTTGGGAACTCTTTGTAGATTCTAGTTTTGGGGACAGGCTCCATTTAGATGCTAGATGGGTGCATTGAGAATGTTCTTCATGTTCCTAATATTTTAGTGAATCTACTTTCCATATATCAGATTTTTCATTTTGATAGTTGCAGGATCCTAAGAAGCTTGTTGCTACAGGGATAGTTGATCATGAGAACCATTTGTATCAGTTTGATGTCTTTGAGTCTTCATCAGGTTCATGTTTTGTTGCTCATATTGATTCAATGAGAAAGCTTTGGCATGAAAAATTTGGGCACTTGAACTATGGATATCTTCAGCAGATGCAAGCATATAACTTAGTGGTTGATCTTCCAAAGATATCTTGCACAGGTGGTATTTGTCAAGGTTGTGTTCTTGGAAAGAAAAATCAAGATCCTTTTCCTAAGGGTCAAGCTACACCTGCAACCACACCCTTAAGTTGGTCCATAGTGGTCTCATGTCATTCTCAAATCCTTTTTTAGGGGCTAGGTGTGTGCTCACATTCATTGATGATTTTTCTTGACGGACATGGGTCTATTTTCTGAAGCTCAAGAGTGAAGTTCTCACCAAATTCAAGAATTTCAAAATATTTGTGGAGAAACAATCATGTTTTTATCTTCAAAAATACAAATAGATAATGGGTGGGAGTATGTCAATCAAGCATTTCAGGATTTTTGCAATGAGCATGGTATTCTTCATCAGCACACAGTTCCTTACACTCCTCAACAAAATGGTTTGATGGAGAGAAAGAAAAAAACTCTCAAAGAAATGGCCAATTGCATGATTCAATCTAGGTCCATAGCTCCAAAATTTTGGGTCGAAGCTATCAATTGTGCTAACTATTGATGTTTCTTTTACACACTTCTCAACACAGGCGATGCATAGGTGCATCACCTCTCTTGAAAGACAATCTTCCATAATCAAATTACAAAACACAATCCCAAGGTCTCTAGTGTCAGGTTGTGACAATGCTTGGAATATTTCAGTTGTTTCATGTGATTTTCTAGAATCACAAGGCAGTCTTACGGATGAGTCACAAAGTGGGGAAGTTGGATCTACAAAAGGGGTTCTTAAGATGGGAGAGTTTCTGAGCATTTGTTGTAGGTTCAAAAAATAGTCTAGAAATCCATTTCAACATCAGATTTAGCTTTATAATGTGAAATGAACCTTGCCTAAGGTTACTTATTTAAAAAAAGGAAAAAGGGCAGGGAAGAGAGAAGGTTCCTAGATCTAAAACTATGAATTAACAATGATCATGGAGGCTGCTACAGTAGACAAACTCCCTATACTAGGTTTTGCTTGGTCAAGAGAAACCTACAGTTACACAAAACCAATGCAATCTTCTAAGGACTGCTGATTTTCAAATTGCACATGCACATCATGAACATGAAATTGAACTAAGTTACAGCAATGAAATATAGAAGCCAAGGCTAACTTTGCACAATAGCTTGTCATCAACAAGTGCCAAAAGTATGGGCTGAAAATTCATCAAATATTATAATAACAAACAACATCATCACTTCCATTCAAGAAAATAACAACGAAACTAATAGGGAAGTAGAACCATGCACACATAATGAGCAAAATCAAAAGGAAACAACCATAAATCATGCAATGTTGCTTTCTATTGCTGCAAAATGCCTTTACACCAGCTCTCCAACCTTTTATAAATGATGGGGAGACCCCTATTTATAGTTTTCCAAAGCTCGGATGAATGGCTAGGATTGAATTACATTGTGTGGCCCAAATTAAATTACATTAGGGCTTCATCCACCCCACAATATTCAAAAATTTAAAATACATTTGTTGTATTTTTCCTATTTTGTCTTTTAGTGCTCAGGTGTTGTAGCAGTTTTGTCTTCTAGCTGATTTCCCTTTTACTGTAGCTGAAATTGCCTGAAAGTTGCCTTCTTCCCGATGGACTTGCAACATTCTTCATTGGATCAAATGGGTCTATCAAAAAATGGCATCAATGGATTGGTTGCCTTGATTTGGGTGGACAACCCCTTAAAGATCACCATCATCTGGTGAAAAGTAGGAAAACTCCCTTATGCATCTTCAAGGCCACCCCCTTGCACTTTGTCATTGACTTCTTTGACACATGCCTTCTTCTAATGTCAACTCTATTGATGGGTGCCATGAGAAGAGGTGGACATAAAATGAATGATGATGGGATCTATGTGCTTTTCCTTGTTCAACTTTCTCAATGGGTCTCTTGATGGACCCGCGGTAGGCTTCTCGAAACCTGCATGCATGAAGTGTTGTAAGTGATTTCATACAAAAATCAAGGAAAATGTTAATCAAATCTTGTAAAATCTTTGTTATATCCATCCATGCATCATCAAAAGATCATAATATTCAGTGTGAATTTCCATTAGCAGTTTACTCGAGGGATTTTAGATGGTTTAGGCCCGAGAGGTCGAACTTCCCTGGCAGGAATGTTGTTTTGAAAGGGCGAACAAGGCAGGGCGACCTAGATGGTTTCTTTCGACTTCAAATTTGCAATTTGAAAGGTTCATGGAGGAAAGGGTCTGATTTGAGCATGTGGGTCAAAGTTCATTTCCAAATTGGGAGGGCGTTTGGATGTTCCAGGATTGAGAGGTCGGACTTCCTTGGTAGGAATGTTTTTTTGAAAGGGTGAACAAGGCAGGGCAACCCAGATGGTTTTTCTTGGCTTCAAATTTGGAATTTGAAAGGTTCATGTAGGAGAGGATCCAATTTGAGGATGCGGGTCAAAGTCCGTTTCCAAATTGGGAGGGTGTTTCGACGTTCTAGTACCGAGAGGTCGAACTTCCCTAGTAGGAATGTTGTTTTGAAAGGGCGAACAGGGCAGGGCGACCCAGATGGTTTCTCCTGACTTCAAATTCAGAATTTGAAAAGTTCATGCAGGAGAGGATCCAATTTGAGCATGTGGTTCAAAGTTCATTTCCAAATTGGGAGGGTGTTTGGACGTTGCAGAAACGAGAGGATGGAATGTTGTTTTGAAAGGGCAATGGGGAGTCCGGGCCTCAAAGGCCAAAATGTTGTTTTGAAAGGGAAATGGGGAGTCCGGGCCCTCGAGGCCAAAATTTTATTATGAAAGGGCAACGGGGAGTCTAGGCCCTAGAGGCCAGAATGTTGTTTTGAAAGGGCGACGGGGAGTCTGGGCCCCGAAGGCAAGAATGTTGTTTTGAAGGGGCAATGGGGAGTTCGGGCCCCAGAGCAACGGAGTTCTGGAATGAAATTTCCACAACTTCTCGAAACTTAATGAAACCTTGGCAGTTCACTAAGGCACCACAAAAACATCCCAAATCCATGGGAAACTTGTCCCCATAGTCAAAATGAAGGAAAAAGTGAACCGAGCGAGCGAGGATGAGGTCTGAAGGGGTCGAGGCAAAGGGAAACCCGCAAGGGCACTTCCATGAAAGCAAAAGACTTAGCGAAACTAAGGTAGGTGAATTTGGTCAAGGGAATTTGATCGTTTGATGACACATGACCGATCTAGGCTCCAAGAAAGGGGCAGACAAAATGAGATGGGAGCAAAGCAGCCCATCGAGAGCGAAAAGAGGGGGTCCCTACCTACGACGGGGCGTGTGTGCAAAACATGCACAACAAATGGCAATTCGCTGGGGAAATTCTCTAGAGAATTTTGATGACAAAGTGGAATCACGAACCCAAAATCTCTGGTTCCGATCTTCACACCCAACCAAAGGATCAAAACCACTAGTTAACCCAACCTCCAGTATGCTGAAAATCCACATGTGTGCAATTGCGTTAATTCCCATCCTTCAATTGTTGTAAGAATCTAAGCTCCATTAAGTCAAGCTACGTAGTTTATTCTAACTCCAAAAGCATCTGGGACATTGCCTTGCTGCCAGTCAAGCATCCATATCCCTGATGAGGTTGTCGCTATTATTCCCCTAAACATTGCTCTACTGCCGGTCGGGCGTCTATAACCTTGGTAGACTTATTCGTATGCCCCTAAAAAGCTAAAAAAAATTATTTTTATTTTCAATATTTTGCTTTCTTTCTTTTGTTTCTTTTCTCTTTTCAGTTCTTTATTTCAACCTGCAAGTAATGAAGCTCGCGCTTAGGGTTGAGAATCATAGTGGCGTTGGAGCAAAATTTTAGATTTTTCACTTAACTAGACTTCACAAAGGACCTACAATGACAGTCAGATTCTTAAAATATGTGAGAGATATAAGTTCCAGAATACTTCAGAATCAGACCAACCAATGACTTATCCAATTTGAATCAAACATCCAGATCGCTTGACACTAACAGAAAATCCTCACCATCCAATCTAAAAACTTGATTAGAGTTTGAAAAAGAAATACATAGAACAACCCCAGGCAATAAGAATGGTTGTTGTGCACACAAATGTGCCCAGCCAAAAGCAAAGGGACCCCGAGTAAAGTAGCAGCAAAACGAGATCAAACAAAAGAAAACAAAAGAAAATGAAATGCAAACACCAAAACTAACCAAAGCGGGACAATGAAAGAAAAAACAAAGAAACTACTCTAAAGCAAGCAACCTACAACAAACTAACTAACCTAACAAAAGCACGAATAGAGTATTTACAGGAAACCTACACTATGCAAAACGAGTTATGTACAAAGATATTTACAAAGAACTATGTTTGGGTAAGGCAAGCCGACACACATGCTCATTGGATTTCGTAATGCATGTACAAGAAAACGGGAAATCATTATAGTTCTCAACCATGAAAATTTATCCTTATGTTCAGAGAAAATAAATTCAACATTGCAACACTCAAGTTCAATCACCCGGTCAGGGAAAATCAGCAATTAAGGAGGCTCTCTAAACCCATGGTTAATACATAAACATGTTTGTCTCCCCTCATTCCTATAATCAAAATGATAAGTACAGCTATGAAAATTAATAGGAGAAAGGAAGGATAGAACCTCGGTGTCGTCACATGGAGGTGGCAACATTGACAATCGAGAGTGAGCACTGCATCGTCAATCTTTGCATTGGCAGCTTCAGATGGAAGCACCAGATGGTGCAACACTTTAGGCATCAATTCTGCATAAGGTAGGTAGAATGGACTAGCAAACACTTCTTCTATGTCTTGTGTGGGATCGACAATCCCTATCAGTCATTCTTCGAGAAGATAGACTTCATGTCATTTATCTTTTGCAAACCAAGCGTCCAGATGATTGTTTTCCTCAAAAGGCAACACATTGTCCCAGTTCCTTTCCCAAGTGTTGTCCTTATTTATATGGTTTTCAATATCATGGGACAATGACATGCACGAGTCTTTCCTATTGCAGCCATCTAAATATGAAGGAAGATCAACAAAAATCATGGCAGAAGGACTCCAAGTTGTATCTTGTAGTCGACAAGGTGCTTCATTTTTGTTGGTAGCTATCTCAGCACCCTCGCCTTTGTCTTCTTCTCTTTTTTTTTCATGCATCTCATCACGACGTTCACTGATTTCCCCTTGTTCACTATCGATGTAGATGGAGAAGGAACCCCTCTCCCAATCCGAAAAATCTAGTGCATCACCGTTCGAAGGTTTAAGGAGTATGTCTTCATCGCTACCATCTTCTGGGATGTGCTCTTCCTCGACATGAGCATACCTCTGCAGTACAAATCCCAATGGAAAGAAGTCATCAATTAATGGCACCTCATCAAGGGGGCCAAAATCCATTATGCAATCTCCCTCCAAGAAATTTTCATAAAGCCTATCATCCATGGTGCACGAATGGTCTTGAAGAGGGAGAAATTCTTGATTACTGGTGGACAATATTCCTATTTGATCCACTTCATTGCTCGAAAACTCAAGATTGTATTGTTGTCTTTCTTCTATTTCTGTCCCAACATCGTCTTGAGGACTACCCTCAGTTGAGTTTTCACTTGGCTCAAGCTCTTGGTTCTCACATTCCGTCCTTGAAGCAACTGCAAGAAGTGGTGTGCTCAACTGTCTTGATTGTTCCTTGACTTTCTTGATGGCTTCTTGGCACAATTCGCATGTGAACTCCGAGTGCGATGTATTATGAAGTCTGCACCAATTCGGCAGAAGTAGCACCTCCAAATCCACTTGGTATTTTAGCTTTGACCAATCCTTTTCTAATATGGAGATGAGTCAGTCATATCTTTCTGCTACTGGTTCCTCATCATCACTTGAAAAAGAATCTTGATGGTAGACAGCCGTGACGAGTGGTTGTTGCCACTCCAAACTTTTATTTTCATATTCTTAATCACTGTCATTTATGAAGGAGAGGTCTTCCAGTCTGATTTCACTTATGCCTGAATCATCATTTTTTTGTTTTTGCAAGTTTGTCATCCATTTCCCCTTGTTGGTTTTCCTCTTTCTGATTTTCAACATCCTCATGAGTTGCTGCAAACTTTGTTGACCCATCTTCAACTTCCAATGGCTCCTCTTCTAGATCAAAGGGTTGATCTTGATAGAGGAAAGGATTTCTAACCTCTTTCTGATTGAACTTTCATCAAATCTTTCTGCTGTCCTACAGAAATCAGCTCCTTCCTTTTCATTTTCAGCTTCAATATTCGTTGTCCCAGCACTGGTTTGTGTTGGATTTCCTAGTTTATCTGCAATGTGTTGTCCTCCAGAAACTAAAAAATTTTCTACCTCGTGGGATGACTCATCCTCCTTGACAGTCAACTACTCCAACTTGTTCAAATTGCCTTTGACTTGGGTGATGATGCTTGCACACGACGAACAAGTAAATTCTGAATGTGGTGCATTGTGAAATCTGCACCAACTTGACTTTAGTGCTTCCTCCAATCTTATTCCATCTTTTCTACCCAAATATTCTTGGGTCAACTCTTCAAATGCCTTGGCTACCATGGTTGTCAATTCTTCCTCCGGGTCTGCTAGGGCTAAAGGATGATATATTTCCAAAAAGGGAATCTCTCCTTGCAAGACTCTTTCAATTTTTCTCAAAAAGGTTAGACACTCCAATTCATTGTGTCTACAAGTGCAATGGATCCTACACTTATCTACCAATGCAAATTTCTAGACCAATCTCCTATTTAAATCTACATGTAGCTGAGCGATGCTGATTTGCACATGTTGCTCCATTTCAACTCAGTTGTTGTTTACCCTCAAAATTTGTTGATGTCAAGTTTCAGCATTAAAAGAGATCTCCTTATCTCAAATTTCTTCTTGAAAGTTCCCTTTTCAACATCCAACATTCAGCTTTGTAGCCTCAACATATCATGCCCTCCTTCTAGCGCATGTTCTCTTGATGTGGCTTTTATGCACTTCCCAACACAGGTGATGCATAGGTGCATCACCTCTCTTGAAAGACAATTTTCCACAATCAAATTGCAAAACACTATCCCAAGGTCTCTAATGTCAGGTCGTGGCAATGCTTGGAATATCTCAATTTTTTCATATGATTTGCTGGAACCACAAGGCGTTCTTACGGATGAGTCACAAAGTGGGGAAGTTGGATCTGCAAATGGGGTTGTTAAGATGGGAGAGTTGTTGAGCATTTGTTGTAGGTTCAAACAACAGTCTAGAACTCCATTTCAACATCAGATTTAGCTTTATAATGTGAAATGAACCTTTCCTAAGGTTACTTATTAAAGAAAAAAGGAAAAAGGGCAGGGAAGAGAGAAGGTTCCTGGATCTGAAACTACGAATGAGCAATGATCATGGAGGTTGTTACAGTAGACAAACTCCTTATACTGGGTTTTGCTTGGTCAAGAGAAACCTACAGTTACACAAAACTAGTGCAATCTTCTAAGGACTGCTGATTTTCAGATTGCACATGCACATCATGAACATGCAATTGAACTAAGTTGTAGCAATGAAATATGGAAGCCCAAACTAACTTTGCACAACATCTTGTCATCAACAAGTGCCAAAAGTATGGGCTGGAAATTCATCAAATACTATAACAACAAACACCATCATCACTTCCATTCAAGAAACTAACAACTAAACTAATAGGGAAGTAGAACCATGCATACATAATGAGAAAAAACAAAAGGAAACACCCATAAATCATGCAATGTTGCTTTCTATTGCTACCAAATATTTTTACACTAGCTCTCCAACCTTTTCCAAATGAGGGGGAGACCCCTATTTATAGTTTTCCAAAGCCCGAATGAATGGCTAAGATTGAATTACATTGTGTGGCCTAGATTCAATTACATTAGGGCTTCACCCACCCCACAATATTCAGCAATTTAAAATGCATATGTTTTCTTTTTCCTATTTTGTCTTTTAGTGCCTAGGCGTTATAGCAATTTTGTCTTCTAGCTGATTTCCCTTTTACTGTAGTTGAAACTGCCTGAAAGTTGCCTTCTTCCCGATCCCTTATGCATCTTCAAGGTCACCCCCTTGCATTTTGTCATTGACTTCTTTGGCACAGGCCTTCTTCTAATGTCAACTCTATTAATGGGTTCCACGAGAAGAGGTGGGCATAAAATGAATGATGATGGGAGCTATGTACTTTTCCTTGTTCAACTTTCTCAATGGGTCTCCCGACGGACCCATGGCAAGCTTCTCGAAACATACATGCATGAAATTTTGTAAATGCTTTCATACAAAAATCAAGGCAAACATTAATCAAATCTTGCAAACTCCTTGTTATATCCATCCATGCATCATCAAAGGATCTTAATATTCAGTGTGAATTTCCAATAGCAGTTTAATGGAGGGAGTTTGGACGGTCCAGGCCTAAGAGGTTGGACTTCCCTGATACGAATGTTGTTTTTAAAGGGCGAACAAGGCAAGGCAACCCGGATGGTTTCTCTTGGCTTCAAATTTAGAATTTGAAAGTTCATATCGGAGAGGGTCCAATTTGAGCATGTGGGTTAAAGTCCGTTTCCAAATTGGGAGGCCGTTTGGATGTTTCGGGACTGAGAGGCCGGACTTCCCTAGTAGGAATGTTGTTTTGAAAGGGTGAACAAGGCAAGGTGACCCAGATGGTTTCTTTCAGCTTTAAATTTGGAATTTGAAAGTTTCATGTAGGAGAGGATCCAATTTGATCATGTAGGTCAAAGTCCATTTCCAAATTGGGAGGGTGTTTGGACGTTCCGAGACCAAGAGGCCGAACTTCCTTGGTAGGAATGTTATTTTGAAAGGGGGAATAGGGTAGGGCGACCCAGATGGTTTCTCCCGGATTCAAATTTGGAATTTGAAAAGTTCATGCAGGAGAGGATCCAATTTGAGCATGTGGGTCAAAGTCCATTTCCAAATTGGGAGGGCGTTTGGACGTTCTAGGATTGAGAGGTCAGAATGTTGTTTTGAAAGGGCAATGGGGAGTCCAGGCCCCAAAGGCCAGAATGTTGTTTTGAAAGGGCAATGGGGAGTTCAGGCCCCTGAGG
This sequence comes from Sequoiadendron giganteum, assembly GCA_007115665.2. Lineage (NCBI taxonomy): Eukaryota > Viridiplantae > Streptophyta > Pinopsida > Cupressales > Cupressaceae > Sequoiadendron > Sequoiadendron giganteum. The sequence goes on along the minus strand of CM021101.1, from coordinate 168,830,804 downwards.
CTAGAATGTTGTTTTGAAAGGGCAACGAGGAGTCTGGGCCCCGGAGGCCAAAATTTTGTTTTGAAAGGGCGACGGGGAGTCCATGCTCCGGAGGCCAGAATGTTGTTTTGAAAGGGCGATGGGGAGTCCAGGCCCTGAAGCAACGAAGTTTGAGTTGGAAATTTTTGTAACTTCTCAAAACTTAATGAGACCTTGGTAGTTCACTAAGGCACCACAAAAATATCCCAAATCCATGGGAAACTTGTCCCCAAAGTCAAAATGAAGAAAAAATTGAACCGAGCAAGCAAGGATGAGGTCCGGATGGGCCAAGGCAATGGGCAAAGGGAAACCCGCAAGGGCACTTCCATGAAAGAAAAAGACTTAGAGAAACTTAGGTAGGTGAATTTGGTCAAGGGAATTTGATTGTTTGATGGCACATGACCAATCTAGGCTCCATGAAAGGGTCACACAAAATGAGAAGGGAGCAAAGCATCCCATCAAGAGCGAAAAGAGGGTGTCCCTGCCTATGGTGGGGTGTGTGTGCAAAACATGCACAACACTAACTATATTCAGAGCCGTATGCCCCACAAGGTAGTGCAAAATTTGACTGTTGAGGAGGCTTGGTCTCATCGCAAGCCTAATGTATCCTTCTTCAAATTATTTGGTAGTGAGGCTTGGGCATTTATTCTGGATGGTCGGTGTAAATCCATGGAGAATAAGAGTCATCAGAACATCTTTGTTGGCTATTGTGAGGATGTGAAGGCATACATATTGTTTGATCCTAACACACAAGAGGTTCATTTCTGACGTGATGTTCATTTTGTTGAGTCCTTCACCCAGACAGATCCTCCTTTGACTTCTTCTTCATCACAACCTACTCAGTCTTCTTCAATTGATGATGTTTTGGTACATGAGGAAGATTTTGATGATGGTATTCATCCACCTCCTCCTCATTCACCCACTAGGCTAAGATGGGCTTGAGTTACTTTTGAGGAGGCCAGTCCTCTTGTTGGTGATCCCAAAGACACTTGTTGCACTCATTCTCAGACTTTAAGAATCAATCTTTTGAGTCATGTAGTTTCAGATGATCCTTAGAAGTTTTTAGATGCTTCAGGTATTCTAGAGTGGGATAGTGCTATGGCTGATGAGTATTCTTCTTTGATGAAGAATCATACTTGGGATCTTGTGCATCTTCCTAAGGGAATAAATTTGGTTTGGTGTAAGTGGGTGTATCGTACCAAGTATGTAGCAGATGGTTCCATTAACGAGTACAAGGCTTGTTTTTTTGCAAAGGGGTTTTCTTAGGTTCAAGGAATTGACTATTCTGTGACCTTTGCTCTTGTTTCCAAGATGGATTCTATTCACCTTTTCCTTTCTATAACTGAATCACAAGGATGGTCAGTGTATCAAATGGATGTGAAGATTGATTTCTTGCATGGGGCTCTTGATGAGGAGATTTATATGGAGCAGCCACCAGGTTTTATGTAGGATTCTTCACTTGTTTGCATGTTTCGACATTTATTATATGGTCTCAAACAAGCCCCTCAATCTTGGTATGAGAATATGGATAGTTTCTTGCTTACTTCCAGCTACACTCATTGCCATTTTGATCCCACTGTTTATATGTAGAGACAAGGAGAGGATTTATTCACACTTATGCTCTACATGGATGATTTGATTCTCACAGGGAGTTCTACTTCCATGATTCAGAGTACACAGTGAGCATTGATGGAGTGGTTTAATATGACCAACCTTGGTCTTTTGCACTACTTCCTTGGTCTTTAGGTTCATCAGAATTCTGAGGGGATATTCATTTTCCAGTAGAATTAAGCTCTTGATTTGATTTAGAGATTTGGCATGGTTGATTGCAAGCCCACCCCTAATCCATTCCAGTCAAGTGTTGTACTATCTACCAGTTGCACTACTCCTACAACTGATCCCACCTTGTATTGGTAGTTGGTTGGCAGTGTTTTTTACTTGACACATAGTCATCCTAATATTTCCTTTGTGATTGGACTTGTCTCCCACTTCTCACAGGAGCCTCATGAGAGTCATTGGAAGGTTGTCAAATGTATCTTGTGATACATTTAGGGCACTACTTATTTCAGCATTCATTATTTCTCAGGTGCATCTCATGTTGTGGGCTTCACTGACTCAAATTGGGTTGGTGATGTCAATGATCAGAAGTCTACTTCTGGCTTTGTCTTTTTCCTTGGTTATGGTTTTATTGCATGGTCATGCAAGAATCAGACTACTATTGCATTATCATCGATAGAGGTTGAGTATCGAGGTGCAATTTTGGTTAGTCAAGAGGTTTTGTGGCTTCGTTAGTTGATGACTAAGTTTGGATTTCCTTCCACTCAACCCACTACTCTTTAGTGTGATAATTAGAGTTCCATACATATCTCTCACAACCCAGTGAAGCATCAATGTACTAAGCATATTGAGATTCACATGCACTTCATCAGGCAGTTCATCTAGGATGGTGTTCTCAACTCAGAGTATTTTCCTACAGATCAACAAGTTGCAGACATCTTCACTAAACCTTTGGCATCACCTCATTATCTTCAGTTGCAATTGATGCTTGGGGTGAAGGAAGTTTTCCTTGGGGGGTCTTGAGGAGTCCTCCTTTCTTCTTCAGTTTCTAGTTTTCTTTGTAGGTTTTTCTCTCTTTTGGAGAGGATTTTTCTCCCATAAGGTTTTTCTCCTCTTCTCCGCTTGTGAGATTTTTTTGTTTTGTATATGGGTACCTCATCAAGCCTTGTTTTTGGGACCCATATTTTGCATGTTTGAATTGGTTTTTACCTCCCTAAGTTGCACTTAAGCGGGAGTGTTGATGTGAATAATTCTTGTACCTAGATTATTCCTTTGCTAGGGACTTAGGGGACTTATTTCACATGTTAAGTTTACTTAGAATAAAAGATTCCTTCTAGAAGTCTTAGCTGTCTTATCTAGAATTTACACTTTCCTAGGTAGTTATGAGTTAGTTGTCTCATGCAATAGGATTAAGACACTTTTCATGATATTGTCTAACCCTATCTCACATCCTTGTCTTTATAAGCAAGGAATCTCTAGCATATTTTGTATTGTATTCTATTGTATAGCACATTGATCATTGTATCATATTGCAATTCTTGTTTGGTGGTATAAAATCTTCCATTGTTTCTTCTCTCTATCGCTTGTGGAGGTTATTCAGTGTTGCAGATTCAAGATCTTGGGTCGCTCACTTCAATAGAAAATACACAAAAAAAGTGCATACATAATCATAGCATATCATATCATTCATCCCATAACATATCATGAAAATATAATGGAAAAGAGTTAGCATTGCATCCATCCATAAGCATTACATCACATATCATCACATATCATTGTATAAGCATAAATAAAAGTGCATTCCTACATGATAAAATATAAGAATTTCACACCTCGCATCATATGCATCCATACAATCCTAAGCATGACTTAAAATAACACATCATATCGAATTTGTATATGTATCATATATATATATATATATATCAAAAAATGAATGCCATGGTACAATATTGGATGAGTGTATGTATATCAATAATAAATACAATATCCATGAGACTATCAAAAAGGATCCCATGAACGTATATCTATATCAAAGAATGGGAAAAAAAAAAAAAAAGTGTTTGTACACTCCAACTAGCCCTAATGGTTTCTCCCCTCTCTGTCACAACCTCTCTATATAGCCTGGTAATGCATCATGTAATAGGATGCCTCAGTCACAACCTCTCTATACAACCTGGTGGATACAGTCCTGCCCTGGGTCGCCTCTATCAATTCTCGTCGTCCAATCTCATGATCTCTCTCAATAGTCACAATCTGTAATTACTACCTCATATGATCTCTCTACTATGATGGCCACAACGTATTGTCTGGTCTAGTGTCGCTCAATAGTGATAACCAAAATCTATTGGTGGACCTGATCTCACTCACCTATAAGAACCTACATTCACTGTTGCAGCTACTAAATCCATATATCTCTAAGATCTGGTGGTGGTGGTTGAACTGGCTACTACTGATCGGGTTATTGTTGAACATGAGGCTACTAAGGATATTGTTTTCCCACTGGTGGTGCCCTTGGAATCTATCCATCTTGGCCTTCCTATCCACCATGCCCTTTTCCCCTACCTACTCCCCTCCCTCTAAGTGTCCCTCATGGAGGAGCACCCATTGGATATGTCAACCTGCATGAGGGTGTAAACCAGGTATCATATGCAAGCATCATATGTGCATCCACATGACCCTGATCATAATCCCATGCACGCGCCACTAACTGTCAGAAACCCTCAAACACCTCAAGGGCTAGAATAGATGGTCCCCATGTAGGAACCTCCTGAGCAGATTTCACAAATATAGCTTTGTAGGCATCATCTAGCATGTCTTGATGCTCACCAAACTTCCAAACCACTATGTCAGGTAGGTATCGCTCTATGATGGTGTTCTCTCGACCTTGCATGTACCAGGTCTATCTAGAAAAGTGGATTTTTGAACGTCATCGTACCACGCTGACATCTGTAGCCAAGGTCACCATCTATGTACTATCATATCATCCAATACTTGTTGTCATTATGGAGGACCAAGCTAACCTATGTGCTACAGAGTGATGGCACCTTTGTACCTCCAAACCACAGGGTCATCTAGCTCTACGTTGGCCATCTATAGAATCGATCGAAGCACAACAATATGCTCCCAAGCCCAAATGTCAAGTAGGGTAATGTTGAAATGCACAAGACAACTAAGAGGGGCGGTGAATCAATTATACCAAATTAATTTTATTTCTAGCTTTAGTCAATTCCAACTTAACTTAATTTTTTATTAAGTATAAACATGAAATGAAGATAACAAAAAGAAAACACTAGATTTACGTCAAAAATCCAATGAGGGAAAAACCACAATGAGGATTAACTCACAATATAGTAGAAATACAATACCGGATACAAATGATCACTGCCTAAAAATAGGACTCATTTTCTAGAAGGAGGCTTATTGCCTATAGACAAAGAAAATATAAATAAAGATCCACCACAATAGGTTCTACACAATCACAGCTAATCAATAGATTGCAAACACTATTAGCTTGTTGCTTTTAGGAATCTAAAACATCAAAGTACTATTGCCTTGATTCACTCTTACACACTTTTCTTTTTGCACTTGTTCACACACTTCACTTTCTTTCTACACAATTTACAACATCTTGATTTTCTTTCATATCATCTTCAACCCTAGAAAATTTCTCCAAATTAATATATACATCCTCCATTTTACAAATTATAAATTAGGTCGGATACTCAACATTCCTGCGGTGGATAAGAATGAGAGAGGACCAATTACATCTTCTATTAAGATCCCAAAAAAATCTTGGATCAATCACACACTTCCTTAATTTGATGTTTAATCTTCATGTAACATGTAAACACCAAGTCAGCCAAACCTAATGAAAACACCAATGATCTTTGAAGTAAACACGTCTACAGAAAGATGATCACATGTAGATCACCCAACATGATTCACCAGACATTTGAGAATCTCTTAGAAACCTTCAGGTACATCCGCAACAACTACAATAATCTTCATTCATAGAAAAATATTCAACAATCCAACCCAATTGAGCAACAACACATAGTAGCTTTGGAACAAGTCTTCTGAAGCACCAAACCATAAGCACATTTTCCAGAACACAGAGAACATTAGGATTAACCTTCTTTCAGATCTGCAAGATCTAAAACAAACCACCAGAAGACTACAGAGCAAAAAAATTTCTCCCAATCCACAGACAAATAGTTCTACCAAATTGGTTTACACAGTGGTGAACATATCTTTCACTCTCCATCAACTCAGAGGCTAAACCTTAGGATATATTACCCATTGGATCTCATGAACAATACTATAGATCCACATAGGCATAGGATCAACATAGAAGAAATGCAGAGCACATTACTGAAGCACACTCAGAACACACACACTACACAGTCTTTATTATTTATTATTTTTTTCAAAAGCACTTGGTAACAACACAACTGCAACTTCATAAATATAGCTCCATGTTCTCTCAACACTTCTATAGTATCTCAACTATACAAGTACCACCTGCAATCACTCTGAACTATGTTTTCATCAATGACAACATTAATGAAAGCACCATCAACCAAATCCATACTTGCAATAATCTCCCCCTTTGTCATTGATGACAACACATGATGTGAAAAACCATCAAAAACAACATACACATTCTCCTTTCTGCTTTCCTTTCTTTTTCAGATTAGATAGCCTACACAATCATTTTTGCACTCTCTTCTCTTTACAATATTCTCTCTCCCTTTTCAAATTTTTCACATGACTCTCTCCCCCCCTTTGACATCAATGGAAAGGGAAATTTTTGCATGAAACATCTACCATATAAATATCTGATCACTCCCCCTTAGGATTGCACCCACATCACATACCACAACAATGAAACTCTCTACTCCTCCTGAGGAGTAAACCTCAATCATCAACATGGATCAAAAATAATTTGTGAATCCACTAGACTGATGCACGTCCATGTGCACCTAATTTAAGGAAGGGTGGGTAGTAACCCCTAACATCCCCCTAAGATACTCAAAAGTATCCTTTGAAAGGGCCTTAGTGAATATGTCAGCAATTTTTTCCTTGGTAGACACATATTCAAGTTTGACTTCATTCTGCAACACCTTCTCCCTCAAGAAATGATACTTGATAGATATATGCTTTGTCTTAGAATTCATCACCGAATTCTTTGAATTTTTTATTGTACTTGTATTGTCACAAAATATAGGGATAGGCTCATTACACATCACACCTATGTCCTTCGAATTTCGCTTCATCCAAAGTACCTATGTATAACAAGATGTTGCTGCAATATACTCAGCTTCTACGATGGATAAAGAAATTGAATCTTGTTTCTTACTCAACCAAGAGACCAATCTTCCTCCAAGGAATAATGCACCACCACTTGTACTATTTTGGTCATCTACACAACTATCCCAATTTGCATCAGTGTAGGCATTCAATGTGAAATTAGTATCTTAGGATACCATAGACCAAAATTTGGAGTCCCCTTAAGATATCTAAATATTCTCTTCACAACTGTAACATGTCTCTTTAGGTTCTTCTTGAAATCTTGCAACCAAACATACTGCATGCATGATATCCATTCTAGTAGCAGTAAGATACAATAGTCCACCAATCATAGATTTGTACATGCTCTGATCAACTTTAGAAGTTTCATAATCTTTACTTAGTTTACATTTGGTTGCCATAGGGGTACCAATTGGTTTGGAATCATCCATTCCAAACTTCTTAAACAATTCCTTAACATACTTAGATTGTGAAATGAATATCCCCTTATCAGTTTGGTTCACTTGAATTCCAAGGAAGAAATTCAGCTCACCAATCATGGACATCTCAAACTCTTTTTGTATCTCCTCTGCAAATTTCTTACACATACCTTCATTCCCACCAAAGATAATATCATCAACATATACCACAACTATCAACATTTTTTTTCTCTCAACTTTGAAATAAATATTGTTGTCTGCAGAGCGTTTTTTGAATCCTTGTTGTGTCAAGTATATATCCAACCTTGCATACCATGCTCTGGGAGCCTGTTTAATTCCATACAGTTCCTTTTTCAATTTGTAGACCATGTTTTGTTTGTCTAATAATTGAAATCCTTTTGGTTTTTCCATATACACATCTTCTTCTAGTTCTCCATTCATAAATGTAGACTTGGCATCCATATGGTATACTTTGAAGTCTTTATGAGTTGAGAATGCCAAAAACATTTGAATGGCTTCCATTCTTGCCACCGATGCAAATGTCTCTTCAAAATATATTCCTTCAACCTGTGAATAACCTTTGCATACAAGTCTTGCTTGATTCTTACCACTTCACCATCTTCATTCAGATTATTCTTGAATACCCATTTTGAACCAATCACATTCTTTTTTATTGGTCTAGGGACTAGTTCCCATGTCCGATTCTTCTCTATCTATTGCAATTCATCTTTTATTGCTCTAACCCAACACTCATCTTTACATGCCTCACTCATAGTCTTATGTTCTATTTTAGAAAGTAAACACAAATTTACCTCAACCACTTTGCTTCTTGTCTTTACACCTTCACTTATGTCTCCAATTATTTGTTCATCTAGATGATTCCTTTGTACATATTTAGGATTCTTGGGAGTAGGTTTCAAAATCTCTTCTTCATCACTTTGTTCTCTCTCTTCTTTTTCTTCTTCTTGTATTTGTCCGTAGATAGGATCATCTAGTTCAAATTCACTTATTTCTATTGATCTAGCTTCATCAACTTTTACATTTGCACTTTCAACTATTTTCCTCAATCTTTTATTAAAGCATCTATATGTTTTGTTGCTAGTTGAATATCCAAGGAAAATTCCTTCATCACATATAGCATTAAACTTTCTAATATTTTCATCATCTATTCTAATGTAACATATGATTCCAAACACTTTAAATTATTTGACAGTAGGAGTCTTTCCAGTCCATAACTCATAAGAAGTCTTTTTGTTGTTACCTTTGATCTAAAATTTGTTAAGAATGTAAACAGTAGTGTGGATAGCTTCTCTCCAATATACACCAGGAACATTTGCTTCTTTCATCATTGTCCCGACAACCTCTTGAATAGTTCGATTCTTCCTTCCCACAACTCCATTCCACTGAGGGGTTCTAGGGCCAGAATAAGGTCTCTTTATGCCATGTTCTTCACAAAATGCATTAAACTCGCTAGAAGTGAATTATCCACCTCTATCAACCTTAAACATTTGATTTTTAGGTTTACCTCATTCTCTACTATTGCTTTGAACACTTTGAATCTATCTAGAGCCTGAGCTTTCTCTCTAAAAAAAGTAACCCATGTCATCCTAGAGTAATCATCAATCAAAATCATAAAATACCTGTCACCATTAAGACTTATTATTCTTGTAAGACTGCATAGGTTTGTATGAATCAATTCCATCATTATAGTAGATGATTTTTCTTTTCCTTTAAAACTGCATCTTGTTTTGTTCCCAACTAACAACTTTTGCAAATACAATTTGTAGGCTTTGTAATCATAGGCAGTTCTCTAACAACTTCTCTTGAACTGATCTTGATCAGATTGCTGAAATTTACATGTCCCATCCTCCAATGCCATAGCCAACTTTATTAATCTGAGAAATAAAACATTGAACTTTACAACTCTTAAGCTGATAGATGTTTCCATGAGTTTTTCTTCCTATTGCTATCATAGTTTTGGACCCTTTTCTGATCTCGTAGGCGTTATCCTAAAACACAAGCTTAAATCCTTTGCTAAATTTTTTCCCAACACTCAAAAGATTATGCCTTAAACCCTTGAAATAATAGACATCATCAGTACTACATTTTCCGTCAAGGCTAATTGTTCCTTTTCCAACAATATTAGCATCAGAATAATCCCCAAACATAACTAATCCTCCCTTATAATTTTCAAGTTTAGTGAACTTACTTTTGTCTCTGGTAATATGATTTCAGCATCCAGTGTCAATCACCCAATAGTCTTCATCTTGTCTAGCATGAAAAGAAGTGACCAGAGTACCTTCCATCTCATCCTTCTTGCTCTCTGGACCGAATTCCCTTGCACATCTTCCATGTTTAACAAACACAGATTTATTTTCCAGGGCTAGAAATAAGCATTCATCTTTATCTTCCTCAAAATTAGACTCATCGTCATAAATTATTGCATCTTCTCTAACATAATACAATTTCTTGAACTTCTTGTCCTTTCTGTCTTTGTAATTATTATTATCTATGTTCGTCTTGTGTGTAGCTCTATTTGGAAATCTTGAAGCATAGTGACCAATATTTCCACAACTGAAACATTTAAAAGGCAACATACCTTTGTACTTACCAGTACCTTTCTTCAATTTCCTTGTAAATTTTGCTTCCAACTCTTTTGAACTATCACTATATGAGTCATCTCCTATCTTGATTGCTTTAAAGGATATTACAGCTTTCTCCCTTTCTCTTCCAAACTTTCTCATCTCAAAATTAGTCAAGGTACCAAATAGTTTCTCCTTACTAAATGTCTTTGGATCATATGATTCTTCAATAGCAAAGACCTTATCACTGTAATTATCCAGTAGGGTCATCAATATCTTTTCAATTAAATCTTCATATGTCATGGCACCACCTTGGTTCTTGATTTCATTTGCTGCAAGTTCAACTCTCTAATAATAGCTTGCAATATCTTCACCCTCTTCCATTCTCAAGTTCTCAAATATGTGTTTTGCTTCCTTGAAAATTTTACTCTATCATTTCCTTCATAAATATCTTTTAATTTTTCCCATACCTCATAATTAGCGCCTAAATAAATAACTTTTGTTCATTTAGCTTTTTAGATAGAGAACTAAAGATAGTATACCTCTCCTTTTTATTCTCCTCATAAGCATAAATCTCATCAGAAGAAGAAGGACCAGTGGAAGGTTCAACATACTTTGTCTCTATAGCTTTCCAGGTCTTGAAACCAAGAGAGATAAGATAGCCTCTCATCTACATTTTTCAATCACTGTAATCAACTCCATAAAAAATAGGGATTTGCAACTTGTGCACCATCTGATCTACCTCAAGTGGTCAAGCTTTTCACCGAGGAACCAGAGCTCTAATACCAATTGTTGAAATGCACAAGACAACTGAGAGGGGGGGTGAATCAGTTGTACCAAATTACTTTTACTTCTAACTTTAGTCAATTCCAACTTAACTTAATCTTTTATTAAGTATAAACATGAAATGAAGATAACAAAAAGAAAATACTAGAGACACCATATTTATGTGGAATTTATCCAATGAAGGAAAAACCATAGTGAGGATTAACTCACAATAAAGTGGAAATGCAATACCAGATATAAAGGCTCACTACCAGAGGGATCATTTCCCAGATACAAAGGCTCATTGCCTATAGATAGGACTCACTATCTAGAAGGAGGCTCACTACCTACAGATAAAGAAAAGATAAATAAAGATCCACCACAATAGGTTTTACATACTCGCAACTTGATCAAAATATTGTAGACACCATTAGCTCATTGATTTTAGGAATATAACACATCAAAATACTGCTACTTTGATTCGCTCTTACACACTTTTCTTTTCACACTTGTTCACACACTTCACTTGCTTGCTATACAATTTGCAACATCTTGACTTGATTTTATACCATCTTCAACCCTAGAAACTTGTTCCAAGGTTGGCTATACATCCTTCATTTTACAAATTCAAATTAGGTTAGCTACTCAACATTCTCGTGGTGGATAAGAATAAGAGACGGCCAATTACATCTTTAATTAAGACGCAAACAACATCTTGGATCAATCACACACTTCCTTAATTTGATGCTTAATCTTCATATAACATGTAAACACCAGGTTGCCCAAACCTAATGAAAACACCAATGTTCTTTGAAGTGCGCTCATCTACAACAAGATGATAACATGTGGATCACCCAACATGCTTCACTAGACATTTGAGCATCTCATAGAAACTTTCAGGTACATCCACAACAACTGCAACAATCTTCATTCATAGAAAACTCTTCAACAGTCCAACCAGACCGATCAGTAACACACAGTAGCTCTGGAACAAGTCTTCTGGAGCACCAAACCACAAGCACATTTTCTAGAACATAGTGAACATCAAGATTAACCTTCTTTAAGATTCACAAGATCTGAAACAAAACACCAAAAGATTGCAGAGCAAAAACATTTCTCTCAGTCCACAGACAAATAGTTCTACCAAACCAGTTCACACACCGGTGAACACATCTTTCACTCTCCATCGACTCAAAGGCTAAAACTTAGGATATATTACCCATTGGAGCTCATGAAAAATACTACAAATCTGCACAGACATAGGATAAACATATAATAAATGCAAATCACATTACTGGAGCACACTCAGAACACACACACTACACAATCTTCATTATTTATTAATTTTCTCAAAAGTACTTGGCAACAACACAATTGCAACTTCATAAATATAGCTCCATGTAGTCTCAACACTTCTAGAGTATCTCAACTATACAAGTACCACTTGCAATCACTTTGAACTGTGTTGGCATCAATGACAACATTAATGACAACACCATCAACTACATCCATATTTGGAATAGGTAACCCCTACACCAATGGATTTTTCATCGCAGTAGATGAAGTTGTGCATATCATGATATAATGAGGCCAACATTACTAGCCCCCATACAAAATGTGTCCTCCTATAGAGCATTCGATGTCATGCCAAGCCCCATCTTGGGTTGAATATTCTCCTCCGTCGATCTAGAGTGACCAAACCTAAATTTATGGTTGCAATAATCAATCAAAAAGTGGGCACGTGACCCCTATATGCCTCAAGGTCAATCTATGAAGTGATTAAAACTATGGCCTCCATCTCCATCACCTTGTGACATGCATCATATGTGGTGTTGACATCATAAATCACCTACTCACCATGTATTGGCAAACACAAAATCTGCCATATGTCCTCTAATGTCACTTTCACCTTGTCTGTCGAAAGGTGGAATGATGAAGTCTAATTGTGTCATCGTTCACACAACACATTCATCATAGCTAGATGTGTCTGGATGATGGGCACATATGCAACATACCATAAGTCGATCTCTCCCAAGTGCTCTTGGCGCAACTCGAAAAAATCACCCAGTCTCTCCAAAATTGTAGGATTGTGCTCATGAGGCATCAATGGTGGAATGACCTCCTGCACTCCTGAAGCGCACGACATCAAAAAATTTAAAAAAATTGACTTAGTTTGAAATTTTCATTTCCAAAATGATAGTAGCATCACTATTTACAATAGTGTTGCTATATTTCAAATTATAAACTACGACACTCAAGGAATTTAAAATTCAAATCAAAAATCACGTTGCTATAAGAATATGTGTCATGATTTAAACTTTTTAAACCCTAACCCTAATTTTCAAATTAGGTAGTGTGTCACTATATAAATATGTGTCACAATTTAAAATTGGAAACCCTAATTCTAAATTATGAATTGTGTCGCTAAAAATCATTTTATCATCGTCGATTCTCAAATGGGCATCACAATATAGTGACATCGCCAAATTTTAGATTTCAATGAGCAATAAATGCATCAAAAAGTTAAATTTCAAATCAAATCACATACCAGTGGTCCTATGCCTGGAAGCCTTTGGCACTCTTAAACTCGATCAGAAATTTCAAAGGGTCAAAGCTCAAAACAACAAGAATTCTTTAATGTGTGGATGCACAAAGGAATTGAAAGTGACCCTTCTTAGCTTATTTATGCTAGAAAATTAGGGTTTTTACCCTGATTTCATATTCAAGCTAGGGTTTATCACCATTTTCAACCAAATTTTCCAATCGGACCATTATTTTGCATCATTTTTTGTATTTTTGGCATAATTCTTGCATCCTAGAGCCTTTTTGGACCCTTGGGAAACTTTTAACTTTTATTAAGAAATCAACCCAAAATTGAAACTTTTCGCCTGATTTCTTGAGGAGGCAAGGAATCAACTTAATCCTTCAGCAATAGGGCATCTAAAAAAAAAAATTTAAAAATTGATATAAGCAACAATTTTTAATCTAAAGAGCATCAATCTTTGAACTGAAGCAACAGGTACCTCACTTCAAAGAGGGGCAAAATGTAGACACTCAAAAATGTCATGAATGATATCACACATTCGAATCAGGTATACCAACATCATTTCCTCTTGAAACCCATCCTCTTTTTTTCTCAATTAATTAGATTAGCTTACCTATTTAATTAATTGTGTCATTTGAATCTATTAACCTAATTCATCAAATAAGGTTAATTCACCCCCTTTCATGCTAACATTTCATCTCATTAAATTAAATAAATCAATGTATTTAATTTAATTCCCTAAGTTTTCTTATTTAAGTAAATAACCCTAAGTTATTTAATTAAATGTCATTTCACCTTTTTACCATTCATTAAATCATTGAATTTAATGAATTTATCACTTTATTCTTCTAATTCCCCTAATTGCATGATAAATCCTTGTTTAATTAACAATTATCTAATTAATCTATTTCCTCCCACTTGCAAGGGAATATTCTCATAGAATATTCCCTCCCCTTTTGCACAATTAATCTTTGTTTTCATTAGAAAAATATCCTTTTTCCTCACCCATGAATATTCCAAAGAATA
>CM021101.1:168672808-168816479 GCA_007115665.2 Sequoiadendron giganteum | reverse complement strand
AGATAGAAAGAGGGGTAGGGAGGGAGAGATAGAGAGAGCAGAGAGGGAGGAGAGATAGAGAGAGAATTAGAGAGGGAAAGAAGGTGGAGATATTGAGAGAGAGGAGGCAAGGAGGGAGAGAGAAATAGGTATAGAGGGACAACTAAGTAGAGAGAAGTAGATATGAAAGGAGAGATATAGGGAGAGGTAGGGATGGAGAGAGAGGTGAGACAAAAATAGAGAGAGGTCTAGGTAGATAGAGGGAGGAGAAGATAAAGAGAAAAATAGAGGGGAGGAGAGAGGGAGGAAGAGGTAGGGATGGAGAGAAAGAGGTGAGAGAGATAAGAGAGAGGAGGGGTGAGATAGAGAGAAAGAGAGTAGAGAGGGAAAGGGAAAGAGAGAAGTGAGATAGGTGATAGAGATGTGTGATGGAGCTTAAAATTAGAGATATAAGATTGAGATGGAAGGAGGGGGGAGAGAGAGAGATGTACAGAGGGATAGGTTAGATAGAGAGAAGTAGAGAGCAAAGGCGGGTGAAATGAAGAGAGAGGGAGAGAGAGGGGGAGAAAGAGAGGTGAGATAAAGAGAAGTAGAAAGGGAAGGAGAGAGAGAGGGAGATAGAGAAAATTAGAGAGGGAGGGAGGAAAGGAGAGAGAAGAGAGATAGAGAGAACTAGAGAGGGAAGGAGAGAGAGAATGACAAGATAGAGAGTAGAGAGGGGAGGAGAGAGCGAGGGAAGCAAAGAGAGAGAGAAAGAGAGAGAGGGAGGGAGGGAGGGATAGGTAGGTGTAGAGAGTAGAGAGAGATATATATAGAGATTAAAGGAGAGGGATGAGAGATAGAAAAATGTAGAGAGGGAAGGAGGGAGGGAGATAGATATTGGAGAGGGAAGGAGAGAGAGATGGACATGTAGAGACATAGTTCTTGAGCTCAAGGAAGATATTATTAGATAAAGGGATGGAGATAGTGAGAGAGAGAGAGAGGTTTAGAGAATAAGAGATGAAAATGAGTGAGATAGATGAAATTCAACCTCCTGAGTACTAAAATTTGACCTCCTGATTACTGAAATTTGACATGTTGATTACTAAAATTTGACTAAGTCTAAAATTTTTAGGATCTTCCAAAAATTAGAATTTTTATTATATCTCTTAGAGATCTGAAACCACTCTCAAACATCCTACCTATATACATGAAATATAACTTAAAGTATAAGAAATTAAATGTCTATATGTAAATTTCAACTTATACTTAAATGTTTATTTCATGTATATAATTTTCCTGACAGAAAAAGCGAAAACCTAGTTCTATGCAAAGCAGGCCATTTGGTGCTCGCCAAATGACTCATCACATTTGGCGCTCGACAAAAGGCCTGCTTTAAACGTGTTAATTAACAGGATTTGCTAATTTTTTTCATATTTGTTACCGTGCTCTCCATCTCATTTGCACGTCTTTCAATGCAAATTTATAAAAAAAAACCGTGATAGCATTAACCTCTATGTCAGCTATCTAAATATATAATTCTTTTTTCATTTTGATTTAGGTAAGGTTTTGATCCATGGCTTCTATTGTAAATGCCTTCGTTTTTTGTCAAAAAAGAACATGTGCTAGGTTTATGATAGATTTTTACACATTCATTGAAATGTGAAACAAATTACGTTTTTTGAAACTAGACTCCATTCTACACATGATGAAAAAAAAATCAATTTTCGATTAGTTTGCAAAAAAATTGGGGGGGAGTGCGCTCAAATTTCAGCTTTTCAAGATGTGTCCACTTTGAAAATTCATAAAAATTATATATTCATTAAAAAAATTATCCGAAAGAAGGAGGATAAACTACATGGTGTTAGCTAATTTCTCACTGTTGGGATTTTTGAAATTCTAAAAAAAAATTAGCTAAAAAAGGGGGAGCCCTCAAGCACTATGCTATTTTTTTTGATAAAAATAGGACCTATTTTGGGTCCCCCCCCTTTTTGAGACTCTTAATTTTCATTAATTTCAAAAAACAATAGTATCTTAGAAACTAGACTCGAAACACTTCAACTTTTGTTCTTGCCGCATCTTGAAATTTTGAGCATAACTATCTTCATTTTCTCGTACAAATCAGATTTTCTTAATTTCATTAAAAAAAAAAATGACATCTTAAAAACCAAAATTGTGTCATAGATTGGTGCACTTACCCATTCATTCTACTCCACCACTCGATATTTTTCACTTAAATAGAATCAATGCTTTTATTGTTTACACTTGCCGTCAAACATTCTTTGGGTCACTGAAAAGCAGATCGAAAATATCCCTGTAAATCTAGCTCAAATCTTTCCTCGAATTGAAGAATTGGGCAGTTGTCGAACCCAGGGCAGAGACATTGCATGGCATTGAGAAACTTTAATGCCTCAATGTGAAATTTTAGGTGCGGCTCACAAAATATTGCAAAAGCCCAGGAAAATACAGTCGATCTGAATGGGCATGTCTAATCTCCGACAAAAGATATGTCTTCTGCCTACATTCTTCTTGCAGAGGATGTTCTAATTAATGATGACCGCCCTAAGATCACCGACTCACATTTCCATAAATGCCCTTGCTTGACAGCAAGGCATCATTGACTTAGGCGTTGAAAGTCTGCAAGGTTCC
Organism: Sequoiadendron giganteum; assembly: GCA_007115665.2. Classification (NCBI taxonomy): domain Eukaryota; kingdom Viridiplantae; phylum Streptophyta; class Pinopsida; order Cupressales; family Cupressaceae; genus Sequoiadendron; species Sequoiadendron giganteum. Next base: position 168,813,872 of record CM021101.1, on the reverse strand, counting down.
AAATTTCTGCACCGACACTGCTTCTTGTTTTACTAGGTAAGATTCGTGCCTATTCTTCATTGCAAATTTTAATCCCTTCTCTGATTCGTGCCTTTCTTTCATTTCCCGTGCTTTTTCTAGGGTTTCACATTTTCCATACAAGTCCACCACGGTAGTTGCAAGTGCACCGCCTGATAAAATCCCTTCATTTGCCTAACTGCTTTTAGCTCCCTATACTGCTTCCAGCCGGACATCATATGGTTTGACCCTAGTTTGGTGATGTCTTTTATATTCATTCATTTTCAGCAATACGCATTCGTACCTATAGTTGTTGGCAAGAGAAATATGGAGGGTTTCACAGTTGAATACGCTTCTGCATAAGCGAAATAAGTGATTCAATAATTTTTTCTTCATTTACCATTCTAGATGTAATTCGGGCGTCCCTTATTATTTGGTCTGAATTAGTTTCCCACACTGCATATTGCTTTTGAATCCTATCATTTTTCATAATCTTCAAAATCCTTGTTTTACAAGCATGTTTTTGTGGTTGTGTTCTCTATGATCTTATATCTTATACATTGTATTGTAATTACCGTAGTATAGTGTGTTTTTAATTCCTTGCTGAAATGTTTAGCTCGACAACATGAATCTTGTACACTTTGACTGGAGATTCTGGTGTATTTTCTAGATTGGAGAATTATGAAACACATCTTTGTTTGTTATGGCCTTGATGAATTGCAAGGAAATATTGTAATGCGAATGACACATACAAACTGCTTATCCCTCATGAATCCTATCATTTATTATCATATCCTGCACCCCTGTTCCCCTGTTTTACATGCATGTTTTTGTGACTATAGTTTTCAATAATCTTATGTTTGATGTGTTATACTGCATTTATTATAATATGATGTGTACTGAATATGTACTGAATTATTTAGCTCTACAACATGAGTCCTGTAAAGTTCAATAATAGATTCTTGTGTGTTTTCTATACTTGAGAAATGCTACCAAAAAATTTATTTGTTTGAGCAAGTATAGATTCTTGTATGTTTTTTTAGATTGGAGAATTGCTACCCACAATTTTGTTTGTTTGAAAAATTCTAGGAATGAGCTTCTATCTTGGAAGTGATATGAATGTTCATGATTGATATGACTCAGGTGTTTGAGGGATACATGATTAAGATTGACTTGTGTTGCTGCTTTCAACGATTTTACAACTTGTAGTGATTCTTGTTCTCCATGGATTTGTTTCCCTTTGTGAAACTTTACATCTCGGTGCCTTCATGTTGTCTTATTCTCCACATGCAGTCAACAAGAGCTTTAAAATCTGCTTCATATTTAAGAATGATGTGCCCTGAGATTCTTTGTTTGGTAAACTTTTAGTATTTATGGTAACAAGTGCAAATTTTTTAGACAAGAAATATAGAGGATATATGTGTGATCATGATTACCAGCCATTCCGATGGCTTTTGTTTATGTGCTCAGTGATGCCAGTGACATGGCTATATATACAGATTATCTCACTCACAGGGGGAGTCAATGCATGCAAGTGATATCCTTGTGTAGTCATATGGAGAATGATATACCATACAATGTCTCTGTCAAGAATGCATATGACAGAAAGACAATGATGTTTCCTACGACAGAAAGACAGTGATGTCTGCTATGATGTTCATGCTTCCAAAGATGATGTTGATGTTCTTTGGTATCACTTACTACCTTGATTATCTTTCCATGATGTTGATGCAAGTTTTGTAAAGGGACCTTATTCAGTATTTTCCAAAGCTACAGTTCACATGATGACAAAGCTTCATTCAAGTTATTCTACTATTTACTGTTGCTTCAATATTTAGACAGTGCATGGACACTATACCACTATCATATGACCTTATTTTAGCCAAGGATTGTCATGACATCATGCCTAATGGGACTGCACTCTCTAAACAATTATCAACTATCATGGTATGCTATAAGCACTATCCACCCTGGATCAATATCATTGTCCTTTAACAAACTATCCCTTCTCTGACCTTGTGAATATAAGGATTGTTGTTAGCTCTGTATTTGGACTGTCATGCATTTGAAAGGGTTGTTTCATGTCATGTGACTATCTTGGATATTCATGATTGCCTAATCCATGGATGTGACTCTCATACACTCTTCTAAAGGATTACCTTACATTGGTGACTATGAGAGCATCATGATATTTGTCATCTTTAATGGATTGTTGACTATCATTCTTTTTTTGCAGGTCTGAGACTTTATATCTTCATAATGTATTCACAGCCTTATCACAGTCTTTAACGAAATGACTACCTTTGGTCTTTCATGGTTGAATTTTGTCCTTTATCCTCTTTTGACTATCTCACTTTGGTAAAGACTATCTTTCATCCCTTGTTGCCTTATCATTTTTCATATTTAACAGCTGCTTATCATTGCCTTCTTTTCTCACTTTGGTAAAGACTATCTTTCATCCTTTGTTGCCTTATCATTTGTCATATTTAACAGTTGCTTATCATTCCCTTCTTTTCTCTGTCTTGACCCTATTCATTATGAAAATCATAACTATATCTAAGTTCTTCATTATCGTTTTTTCAACATAAAATGAGAAAGGCTTTATACAGAGCAACAAATAAATTGACAAGAATTTCTTTGTAGGGGTTAGGAGAAGATTTTGAATGCTCCTCATGGCATTAGACCAATATTTCAGTGGATATACCAAGTGAAAGAGATTGTATCAACCAGCCAACACATTTACATAAAAATAGAAGTGGAGTGAAGGAAGGAGCAAAAAAAATGTGACTGCCAACCTGCTATCCATTCCTTGCTAAGGTAAAACCAAAAAAACATAAATTGAGAGTTTTTAGCTTAAAAACAAGGCATCATGTATCAACTGCACAATATATCTGCAACAACAATATTGTCATTCTACTCACTGATTACTCCCTTTTTGGATGGAATAATGTGGGTCACCTTCAATGTCTTCAACCTTGTTGTTGATTAGTTGAAGCTTCTCGTGTGGCGTGGAAATAACTGTTTTATTTCAAGTTGGCAAATAGTCTTCTCAGGTTTGCAGTTAAATAAAACACTTTAAATTTCAACAACCATCCCCGTAATTGGCTGCTTTGACATGTTACATTTCCCACAGGATACCTGTCTTCAGAAGCTTGAGATCATGAGATATAACATGTCTTATCTGGAGGATTTGAAAATTTCTGAACAGCTCATTACTGTTTTTTTAACAATTTCCAGCAACTCTTATCTGGAGGATTTGAATTTTTTTAGCAACTCTGCTCTCAAACTACCATTTTTAATTATTTATTTTACAATGACGAATAAAGATAAATAACAAATGCTTCACTCTCTGGCTGCAACCCTTTAAATCTCCTATCGGCGTTTTCCTTGAACCTCCCAGGGGTGCAAGTGCTAGTGAATTTATCAAATGAGAAAAACAAGGAGTCTTGATAGCCCTGAAGAACAGATTAAACAATGTATCATATTTGGCAAGAAGCACAGTAGAGATCTCAAGAAAAACAACATTATACTTTATAGTTTACATTCTTTAGAGGCACGGTAAAGATAGCCGATAAAAGATAAACAGTGTTTGATTTCTTTGAATGATTAGATATGGTTGCAATTGCGAAAGCATGTGTCAGCCAAACTATATTTTTAATTAATAGAATAGACATTATATAAATTTGCATACATATTATAACTGAATCACAAACTTGAATCAAGAAAGAAATGATCAATTTGCGTCAAGCACAACTCCAAAATAATCAGAAATTCGTATGATATAATGCCTTAATTGAGCAATACAGGAAATAGGTGAGCAAAATTGTTGAAATTAAATGTTTCCTTTTGAAAAAATATTAGTGGTAACAATGCTGTTGCGTTTTGCAGGTCATCCTCTGGCAGATCTTGGTGAAACGACTCTGTTCAAAGCTACGAGAGCAGTGACTTAGAGCCAACTCCAAACGATGGTGGCAGATTTATATGGTTGCGTTTCCTAATATATCCTGTGCGCTTTCAGAAAGATAAATCCTACTGTGTGCTTTCAGATCTGGAAATATATCCTATGTTTAGAGAAGATTGCTGGTGGAGATCGCATGAAACCGTGGATATCTATATTGCAGTTCGTTGGAGGTGAATCGCAGTTTTGGACCGCAGCCTAAAGAATATTGCATTTGACTGGAATATCTAGAATCTTCGTTGTTTTTTTTTTTTGACATGTGGATTAGTCTCTTATCTATTTATAATTAAGATTTGGAGGTGTGACTCATCATGCAACTCGCCACATCAGCACATCTATTAAGAAGTGTCTAAAATTTGACTTTTTAAAGATTTGACCAAAACTTAATCATGTAACCTCACTAGTTGAACAAAAAAAATACCATTCATTGTTTGTAAAATATCATATTTTTATTTAAAATATGATAATATGCAACATAAATGGACCAAATACTTATTGGTAACCATAAATCTTTGATATCTTTAACTTTTATATTCAACACATATGGACCAATAGTTGAACACAAAAAAATTATTTGTTGTTATAAAAACAACACATAATTATTTAAAATACAGCTTATACCAAACAAAAATGGACCAATAGTTGAACACTAAAACTTTTTGAAAATCCTTCACATTTAATGAAAAAATACATGGTATTTATTGTACTCACCTTTAATATTTGTGATAGGACAAACTATTAATATAAAATACTCCAATACTTGTACATTGCTACCTCGATAGTTGTACACATTAGAACAATATTTTTTCACTATGATAAGAATATTTGTTTAAATGAGTGTCTTATTTTATTAAATGAGCATTTTATTTTTTTAATTACACACTTATAGTGGATAGTTGTGACATTTTATTTGAAACAAAAAAAAACTTATTTCACTTCTTCATGAATGTATTTATGTTTTTTTAATATAACATTTAAAGGTTCTCATGTGTTCAAGTATGGGTCCACTTTTGATCAACATTTGGTTATTTTTTAATTTATATTTAGATTATTTATTTACAATATATAGTATAAATATGTGGTAAGACTAGGTATTATAATCACAATTGAGTGCACGACTATTGGACCTCGTACGACTATTAACCCCTCTCCCCTAGCATGGTACTTTTTTTTAAAAGCTTTTTCTAAATACTCCTTACCCTCTTTTATATTTTTCAAATTTATTCTTCATCTTTTCGATGTCATTTCTATGAGGCCCTCTATCCATCTAGCATGATTGTAGTGGTTAAGGTTGTTCTATAGATAGGTCAATGCTATTCTAATTTGATGATTTAATTGTTTTTGTATTCATTAATGTATCAATGATTTTTTTTATTTTTATTTTTTATTTTTTAAAATATTATGATGATTTGATTAATTATTTTTTAAATAATTGATCATTCAAATTTAAAATTCAATACAACAATTCAATTGAACTAAAAAATTTAAAAAGTCTAGAAGTACAAAGATTTATTTCCTTCCCAGCTTATTAAAAAGATATAAATCAATAGCTTTTGTATTTCAAAATGTTCTATATTTTTTTAGAAATTAGAATGTAGTTTAATTTTAGAATATGAAATGATTTGCATGCAAAAAAAACGAAAAAAGAAAATAGAAAGGTTGCTTTTATATTTAAATATTACTTTTTAAATTTATTCTAAAACTACAATTAAAAATTGTTAAATTATTTAAAAATGAATATGTAATTTTATTTAGTTCCATTATATTACATAATCAATATAATTTAATAAATTATTTAACAACTAGATAATTAATATTTTATGAATTTTAAAAATCATAATTTAATTTAATTTTAAAATGAAATTTAAGTTTTGAAAATATTATGATGATTTAACTATTTATTTACTATATATGATTAATTATTCATATTATAGTGATTTGATTATTTATTTACTATATGATTAATTATTTAGATTTTAAAAATAATACGATCTAATTGAACCCAAAAATGCAAAAGTAGGGATGTATTTCTCTTTGCAAACCTATTAAAGAGTTTTAAATTAAAACTTCCCAACATAAAATATTTAATATTTTTAAGAAGTTATAATTTAGTATAATTTTATAAAATTATATGATTTGGGTGCAAAGAAAAATAATATAATCTTTAAAAATATTGTGTTGATTTGATTAATTATTTCTGACATGATTGATAATTCTAACCTTAATAATATTTGATTTCACATAGAAATAAAATTCTAAATTAAAATACTTATTTTTTGTTTTATATATTTATCATTAGTGTCAAATTTATAAAGTAATATTAAGACATTAATAATTTTAATCCTAATAATACTTAATTTCAAATAAAAATAGAATTATAGACTAAAATATTTATTTTTGTTTAAAATATTTTATTAATGTCAAATTTATACAGTAAAATTAAGACAATAATAACCCTAATCCTAACCCTAAGCTTTATCCTACAATTGTAATTGAACCCTAAACCTAACCCTAAATTAACTCTAACAATAGGGTTTAATTAGCATTAAGATTTAACCCTAATTTAACTCTAACAATAGGCTCAATTATGATTTATTAGGGTTAGGTTGAACTAGGGTTAGGATTAAGATTAGAGTTCAATTAGGGCTCTAGGATTTAGATTTAATTAGGGTTCAAGTTAAATTAGTCTTGAATTTTGATTAGGCTTAGGGTTTAGGTTCTAGGGTAAAGCTTGAGGTTAGGGTTTGCATTCAATTAGGATTGTATTTAGGGTTGTATTTCAATTAAAGTTAGTGTTCTTAATCAGGGTTAGCAGTTATGGATTAGGATTAGGGTTTGGTTGAAGTTAGGATTACAATTAGGGAATTGGGGCTTAGTTAGTGTTAGGGTTAGCTTGGGGTTAAATTAGTGATGCTTAGGGTTTAATTATGGTTAAGATTTAATTAGGTTTAGGTTTAGGGTTCAATTGGTGTATGTGATAAATTTTTGGTTTGGAGTAAGGGTTGGGGCTACAATTCAACAGGAGTTAGGGTTATAATTACAGTTAGCGTTATGATTAAAATTTAATTAGGACTTAACTAGGGTTATGGTTAGGTTTTATATTCAATTAGGGTTAATGTTTAACTAGGGTTAGAATTATGGTTCAATTTGGGTTAGGGTTTTAGTTAGGTTAGGGTTTAATTAGAATTACTCTTAGGGTTTTACTAAGATTACAATTAGAGTTAACATTGTAATTAGGATTATGGTTCATGTTAGAACGAATATTATGAATAGAGTTAAAATTGAGGTTAGGATTATAATTAATTATAATTAGGGTTAAATTTAAATTAGGATTAGGGATAGGATTAGGGTTAATGTTAAGGTTAGGATTACAATCCAAATAGGGTAAGGGTTAGAGCTAGCATTCTAAGATAGAACTTGGGGTTAGAATTAAGGTGAATGATTAGGGTTCAATTAACTTTTGAGTTCTAAATTTGAAAATAATTGAGATAAGGAATTATTTTGTAACATATATCTACATATTTAATAATTTATATAACATTCTAACTAAACAATAAATTTAACACTAAAACTATTTATATTCGTACATCTAACTCTAATTTGAACTATAATCCTAATTATAATCTTAACTCTAAGTCAAAACCCTAATTTTAATCCAAATTATAAACCTAATTATATCTCTAATGATGGAACCTTAACCATAACCCTAATCATAATTATATCTCTTACCCTAACCATAACCCTAATCCTAATTTTATATCTAATCCAAGTCTAATTCTAATTCTACTAGTAACCTTAAATGTAACTCTAATCCTAACATAAAAATGTAAACAACTCATAGCTCATCCTATAGCTTTATAGCTTTATTTGTAAAGCTTGGGGTTAGGTTTTGCATTCAATTAGGGTTATATTTCAATTAAATTTAGTGTTAAGTCAGGGTTAGCAGTTATGGATTGGGATTAAGGTTTGGTTGGAGTTATGATTAGGGTTAGGGAATTGGGGCTTAGTTATTGTTAGGATTAGCTTGGGGTTAAATTAGTGATGCTTAGGGTTTAATTATGGTTAAGATTTCATTAGGATTAGGTTTAGGGTTCAATTGGTGTATGTGATAAGGTTTTGCATTGGAGTAAGGGTTAAATCTTGATGTTATCCCTAACCCTAATTTTGATGCTAACTCTAAGCATCATCATAATGTTAACCATAACCCTATCTTAACTAAATCTCAATCCTAACCCTAATCCTAACTATATATCTAGCCTTAACCTTGACCTTAACCTTAACCTTAACCTTAACCTTAACCCTAACACTAACCATATCTCTTAACCCTAACCCTAACCCTAATCCTGATAACCTTAACCCCAAATATTACCCTAACCCTAACTATATCTCTTAACCCTAAACCTAAATGTAACCCTAATCCTAATGCTAATCTTAACCCTGATCCTAAACTATTCTTCATGCTAACCCTAACCGTCATCCTAATGTTAACCATATTTATAACCTTAACTATATCTCTTAACCCTAACCATAAGTTTAACTATATCTCTAGCCCTAATCCTAACCTAAACCCTAAACCTAACTATATCTCTTAACCGCAACCTAACCATAGTCCTAACCCTAAACTTGATCGAGAACATAACTATAACCCTAATCCTGATAAACTTAACCCCGATTATTACCCCAACCCTAACTATATCTATTAACCCTAAACTTGACTGTGAACCTAAATGTAACCCTAACCCTAATTTTGATGTGAACCTTGACCCTCATCATAATGTTAATCGTATTTCTAACCCTAACTATATCTCTAGCCCTAATCCTAACCTAGACCCTAAGCCTAACTAGATCTCTTAACCCAACCTAACCATAATCCTAACCCTAAACTTGATCCAAAACATAACTATAACCCTAATATTGATAATCTTAACCCCAATTATTGCCCTGACCCTAACTATATCTATTAACCTTAAACTTGAACCTAAACCTAATTGTGACCCTAATCCTAAGCTAATCTTGATGATAACCCTAACCCTAATTTTGATGCAAACCCTATCTCTCATCCTAATATTAACCCTAACCCCAATCCTAACTATATATTAACTCTAACCCTGACCCTAACTATATATCTCTAGACCTAACCCTAACCTTAACTATATCTCTTAACCTTAACCCTAACCCTAATCTTAACTAAATATTTTTTTAATAATCCTAACTAGATATTGATGATATCATATTTTTTTTTTATAATATTAAAAATATATCTATATATTTTAACTTAACATTTAAATATTAAATTATATATATTATTTTTTAAATTAAATTACAAATATTATAATATATTAATTATTATAATAATTTAATAAAAAATAATTTATTTAAGATATTAAATATTGTGTCGTAATTACTATTGACATATATATATTTAATAATATATATATGCTAATATATATATATACAAACGTATTTTATAGTCATGTATTTTTATCTATGATTACATAAGCAACCAATACCAAGTGGAGTATTACGTGCACAGGGAACCCCGTTTTATATATTTGACATTAAAAGAAAGAATAATAATTATACGCAAATAACCAACGCAATATATTGATGCCTTCATTTCTATGTGAAATTCAAGTGATAGAACAAATATATATATATATATATATTATAAAACGGTTTTAACAAAAGTAATTACATATATTTATTTACTATATGAATATCATGAACATTTACAAATTCAAATAAATGAGATAAGAATTTGATTGCAGCCATTAAATAAAATTGTCTATAAAATAAATTACAGATGGTAAAAGGATAGATGAAAAAGAGAGAAGCACAATTTTACGTGGAAATCCCCAACTGGAGAAAAACCACCCGAAAAGATCTGCTTCTTTTTATTAATCATCATAATGAAAATACCTCCCCCTCTTACATCCTAATACATGGGCTTTTAATGCCAGTGCTTCTAGTGAAATAACCATTCCAACTTCCTCTCGGGAATAAATTCCCAAAACTAACTATAATTTTTATTATTAAAATTAATATATTAAGTGTAACTTTAATTCCATCACATTGGATTGTTTACTTAGGGTAACAATTTTATCATTGAGCGGCAATTAAAATTACCTACAACACTCTATTCACAATATTAGTATATTAATATAAATTTGATAGTAAAAATGGTAACAAATAAATTAATATTTTTTTTTGTCAAGTATATATATACCATGGCCTAGTAATTTACAATGTTTACATATATCATTACTTCTTTTAGAGCTTAATCTTAGGATCATATTAGTTTAATTTTTGAGAGGGGCATTACATGTTGGATTGGAATGGAGGATTATAAGTTTGAGGTCCCATTTGATTTTGTATGATGTGGGGGACCGTGGGGAAAGATGATGATGGTGCCATTAGATATTGCGATGGTAATGGCATGTTAGGACCTTGAGTTCATTGATTGAAAAGGTTTCCTTGACCTATGTCTTGAGGATTTCCTTGTTGTATTCGAGGTGGGATCAAGGTATTACCTTGGTTGATGGGATTCATAACCAAGGCGTTATTTTGATCGAGGTTGGTGATGGATGGGTTTGATGTGGATGGTGGATTGACTTGATTAGTTTGGGTAACCACTTGTTTTGATGTGTCACTAGGGTTTTTGGAACCACTTGTTAAGGGTTTCGCGTGTGTGAGAGTGTTAACTTGCCCTTATTGTCCTATTTGAGGAACTTGGTCAACATTACCTTGTGTAACGTTAGGCATATTGGGGTATTTGTGGTGATGGATGAAGATTGTCGCACTCGAAATGTCAAGGTCATTGTGGGGTCATGGAATGTAAGAGGAAATTCCAAAGGTTGGTGTCCAACTTGTGTTTTGGGGAAGGTTGGTGGTTAATAGAATGGTCATTTTGTGAATACCCAAAGTTGTGTTTGTTCCTAGACATGAAGTGAGACCAAGGTTGTTTCTTAGCCTAGTTGCAAGACTAGATGTTAAGGGTTGACTTGGAACAAGGGATGGATTTGGTTGAATCATAGATGAAGTCAAGCCTTGTGTCAATGATTGTGCAACAAAAGATGGGGAAATTGGAACCACATTTTCTAAGGCTTTACATTCCATGATTTCTTCCCTAGTAAGTCCAAATGGATTGTTTGTGACATCTTCTATCTCATATGGCCTTGATGGAGATAGGGTTATTGTGATAGGGTCGTGCTTGACTTATTGGATCAAATTCTTGAGGATTGGGATCACTTGAGGTGAATGTGACTTTGGTTTTCTCCATGATTCTCTTGTGTTGTGATCTTGCATTTACCATAAATTTTGGGTCACCTATGGGACAGTTATGTTGAGATTTATAATGTTTGAACTCTCTCGTTGACTCAAATTTTGGTAGAATGGACATTCTAAGTCATTTTGGAGCAATGATGATAATGAGAGATGAAAAGGTGAATGATATGGGGAGTGATCTTTGCAAATGTTTTGGGGCAACACTTTTTACTTAAGTTTGATTGTTTGATGTTTATGAACTTGTGAATATTTAGGGTAGACTTGTGACCTTCAAGATAAACTATTTCAAAGATGATAAATAACTTCACTAAGTGCATGAAAAAGGATTCATTTCACATACAAAGTAGCTAAGTTAGGGTTGGGTTGATTGATGTCTAAGTCATAGAGTGTTTGTGTGTTCAAAGTTTTTGCAAAGTTTATTGAAATGAAGGATGGATGAAGTTCTTGATCCAAAATGTTAACCTAGAGTGAACTTTTGTTTTCCAAGACCAAGGTAGTGAAAAACATGTTATACCTCTAAAGTGATAATACTCCAAGAACTCAATGATTTTGGTAAAATAAGGCTCAAATGATTTTGGAAATAAGACCCAATGATTTTGGTAAAGTGTTCAACTCAAATTATTTTGGACAATGAAACTCAATGATTTGGACAATAGAACTCAATGGTTTTGGGCTCAATTTTTGCAATGTTTTCCTTGTATGATAGCGGACGTAAAGGTTGGGTTGTTCAACCGGCGCAATCGGTCGCCAAATGGTCATGTGGGGTTCAATTTGTCAATTTATCTTGCTTAATGAGTTTCTTTTACAACAAACACTTTTCTTGATTAAGTTCAAACTAATTGTCTATGTCAAAAACATCATAAATTTCACAAGGTCCATTTTGTGAAAAGGACGAAGTTCAATCCGTAGTTGCCTATGTTAACTTTAGGAAGTATGGATTGAGATAAAAACCAAAATACTTAGACGTCTCTAAGAATAAAATCTTAGGACAAGCATCAATATCAAGGTTTTGTCAAAGGGTATCAATACCTAGACAAAGGGTTTGAAATTTTGAAAGACTTGTTGATGTTTGTTTGCAATTATTTTGGAACCAAGCAAGTGTTAAACTGACTCTCAAGCATTTACAATCCTAGATAGATTAGGTACATATTTTTCAGTAGGCCTACCAACCATTGAAAGAGATGATTAATCCAAGAAGATGAAGTGGACAAATAGACTATGTCAAGGAAATGTAATGTCTTGACACACCAAGAAAAGGAGTCCCTTCCCCATTTTCTTTATGTCTCAATCAAAAATCAAAAATGGTAAGTAACTTGTTGGAGTGATGCTACTCCAATGCACTAATTTCAAACACGTTTTGGTTTGGACTTGGTGAGCCACTACAACAAGGTTTTTAATGGCCATATCCAGGATAAACTAGTGCCATAGACGCAATGATTCACTCAATTAAGAGGTCTCCAACCCTTAGAAACATCTAAGGGGTTTAATGCATCACAAGGATGCTAGAGGATTCTTTTGTCGGTATTGGACATCAACAACTATTTGGTAGAGACTTTAGTCACTCCAATTTATTTATATAGCGATCAAGATAGAAAGCATCACTTGGGTTGTTCCCTCCTTTCAAAGCGGGGAGGCAGACCCTCTAAAGGTAAACAATAGCAAGGAAGTAAATTTGTAGTTCGATCATCCCAATTTGAGTGAAATAAGGAAAGAACACACACCACATCTTTTCCCTACACCAGCAATGGGGTTCATTTTTAAACCAAATCAAAGATGTGGGTGATTATACAAAATGTTAAGTAATGTTTCTAATTCACAAGATGGTTGAATGGCATGAGAGACTTGCATACACATGTTCAATAAAAATAGTGTAAATCACAAAACATAACAAATAATTGTTAATTTTAACCCCTGAAGGTAAGATAACTTCATTTTATGCACAAGTTGTCTTGTTCAATTTTAAGCCCAAAATAAGATAATGAGATGAGGGTTCAATTTTAACTGTGTAGGAAAAATATGTATCATGCAATGTTAGAACAACACACCTTCATGGAATGCATTACTTAAAAGGAAAATTGAAAGCAACAATAAATGAAACTACAACTTATCCTTCTAACTCATCCCATGGCTCTCTAATCCCAAGGAAAAATACAAATTATGATCTCAGAGCTTGTTATTATTGCACAATAACCTGCAAAGATTGACAACTCGAGAAATGAGATGCTTAAAATGAATCTACATGCCTATGTTTTTGGATTTTTCAATAACTTGATGCATAAAGTTAAATGATCCTAGGATTGAAATGACGTTAAAATCTAAGTGTTGAGATGATGATGAAGATGAAATGAAAATGCTAAATGGAAAGTGGGAAGAACTAAACTATAAAAATGAAAATGCCATTATAACATTAAAAATGAACTAAAAATGCAAACTACACTAAATGCTCTTTAAATCTCTCAAATTTGCACTAGAATTCAGCAAGATAAACTTGCCTAATCTTCAAATTATGACAATGTTGTAGCAAAGGCTCTATTTATAGATTTTTCAAGCCTCAAGGTGATGTGGCAACAACGGACAATCTAGATTGTGATCCTACGACATCACCGACAGAGCATCAGGAGGTTAGAGGGAATCAGGGAGATGGTTCCCTTCCACAACACAAATTTCCAAGTGTAGAAAGGAATCACAGAGAAAGAGAAGCCATGTGTCTCAGGTTGTTCAAAATTGGTTACAAATTTGTTGAGGATATTCCATTTTTTTCAATTTATAAAAATTCATTTGTGAGACACATGATGACCTATGGCAGGTGAGTTGGAGGAGGTTAGAACAAAGTTGTAGAAATGTGCTTAAATTGGATTTAAAAATTCAATTTAATAGGAGAGGGGTAAATTAGTAAAATGACACATAAATTCTTTGTGCATCTTAACTAATTTTGGAAGAATGTTCTAAATTCAAATTCAAAAATCCAAATTTAAAAGGAAGAGGGAAAAATTAATTAAATAACAGATTGATTAATTTGAACTTTTAATTAATTTTAGAAAGAAGGTGGATTGTGAAAAGAGGAAATAGACTATGAACCATATAAATAAATTTCACAATTTATTTATAATAGTAGAGGAATTTAGAATATTAATCAAATAGCTAGTATTTAATTCATATGGTAATCAGACCATTTTTGCATGTATACATTTTGCCCCTCTTTAAAGTGATGTGTGCAGTAGCATTGCTTCAAAGAATAAATTTTCGACTGTGATGATAAAAAAAAATTCGACATGCCCCAGACTCCAATTTTACAGCGATGATGAAAGGATGCCCCCTCGGGAGGTAAATCAGGGATTTTTTATTTTTTTTGATATTTTAAAAATAAATTGATGATTTAAATAATTTTTCAATAATGTGTTGATAATTGATAGATTTGATAGGGATGACCTGATTTATCTCCTGAAAATTAGAAGAGATTCGCCGCACTGTTGAATAGTTGATAAAAGGGACCCTTTGAAAATTAGAATAAAATGCCACCATTATTACCCCTTAATTAACCTTTAAAAGGGGTAAAAGGTTAAAAGATAAAGTCATTTGTAACCTTAGGATTTTGAGAACTTGTGAGCCTACAGAGAAAAGATGGACATAATTCCTCACCACACTCATCAATTTGAGCGCATTCGCCGTCACCAGCATCCATCCGCGTATGGACCTCTGGTATGTACCCCGAAACCACTTTTTCAAATTTCAAATTTTGATTTTTGCGTCGTAAAATACATTTAAAATTTTGAATTTCCTTGTGTTTTAGTGCATAGAGTAGGTAGTTTAGTGCATTGGGACTCCGCTTTAGCGCATAGGGTGCCTATAGTAGCACATCTCGCTAGATTTAAACCCTAAAATTAGGTCGGCGCATCCAGCTTCCGCTTTAGTGCATAGGGTTAGAATTTTAGCGCATCAGTGAAATAGCGCATAGGAGTGATCAAGTCGCACATAGGGTTGATTAAACGACACATCGGGACCCTGTTCTAACGCATAGGTTTAGTTTTCTGGCACATTGATGAAATAGAACATCCAAAATTTGTTCCGACGCATCCAGCAGTTCTTCTAGTGCATCTGGTAAACCGGCGCATAGAAGCCCTATTTTAGCACATCCAACCAAAAATGATGATTTTGATAAATTCCTCCTAGATTTTGATGTTTTTTTATCATGTCAACCAATGATAGTATGATATTGATTGATAGGTTGATGATCGTCCTCATGCCAGGCGAGGAACAATGAATAAGGATAGGTTGATTGATTGATTGATTTGATTTGATTTGATTTGATTATCATCCTCATGATAGGCGAGCAACGATGAAAAGATAGAATAAGTTGATTGATTTCAATCTCATGACAAATGAGAATTGAATGATAGGTTAGGTGCTCCTCGAGATTTGATCAGAATCTCACGCGAGCTAATATGATTAGATGATGTGCTTGATTGATAGGTTGATTGAATGATTTTCTGACTTTATGTTTTCATTTGATTCTAGGAGGGTGGCTTAGGGAACCTTCAGGTTCATGAGTGCTTTCCATGGATGTGGGACATGATCCCACATCTGACTCCAATAGATCATGTCGTCATAGACCGGTGTGGTTTGAGTTCCCTTATAGATATGCCCCAATACTGGATTGACCGAGGACTAATAACAACACTTGCAAAGAGGTGGCATAGTGACCACAACACCTTTCACTTACTGACGGGCGAGATGATAGTGACCTCGGATGATGTGTATCAGATTCTACGAATACCAGTTATGGAGACCATGGTCATGTACGATGTTGAGGAGCAAGGAGGCATAGATGCCATTTGTCAGATATTTCATGATGATCAATTAATTGGTTACGAGGTTCCATGGTGAGCGTTGATTGCTACCGGGTGGGCTTTACCTTACGTGCTAGCTAAATTCATTAGAGGATTTCTCTGCCCCAACCGTAGGTCGAAGTGCTTCTCAATGGGTTGGGGTCAATTGCTAGAGAGCATGATTGATCACGAGACAGTTTATGCTTGGAGTACATGCATGTTGGCTCACTTGTACCATGATTTGCACCAGGTAGTATACCTACGAGCAAGTAGTTTGTCAACAGGGTGTACACTTCTTCAGCTTTGGGCCTGGGATCACATAGCGATTACACGACCAGTTGGGGATAGGGTGCGGGTAGCAGGATGCCCATATGTTTTTGGATATTTAGGGCCATTTGTCCAGCATAAGCTGGGAAAGTTAGATTACTGGAGGCGGGTCCTAAATGACCTGGATACTGTTATTTGGAGACCATATTTGGATTGTGAGGAATGGCCCTCAGATGGTGCAAAGTTTCCTTTCATGTTTTGCAGTAGATACCTGATAGGGAGGACACCCTATATTTTAGAGAGATTCATGTTCGAGAGAGTCCACAAGTTGTACAATTGTGTCCAGGGGATGCCATAGGGGGTAGCTCATTATGCACATCCGTGACAGGATATCCCAGAGTGGGGGATGACGATTGATTATGGTGCAGCATGTGTTAAGTTTGTTGGTTTACAACCCACTTTCTCACAGTATCTTCCACAGGTTATGGATGCTTAGATGATGACCGATGATGCAAAGTATTTTCATACTCATCTGTTTCCACAAATATCTATTCCAGATGAGCCAACACCAGCTTTGGATGCAAGGAGGGGAGCAGAACCAACTACACAGCTTAGGGGTGGAGGGGGAGGGGAAGGGGGAGGTGGAGGTGGTGGTGATGACAGGGTAGGAGGAGATGAGGGAGATGATGGAGGTGATGATGATGGAGGAGATGATGGGGGTGGTGGTGGGGGAGTGGGGGTGCCAATCTTTGGGTTTATCCCCAAGAGGCGGCGATTGGGACCAACTAGGCAGCGATCACTGATTGTACATATGTCGTCACAGAGATAACATGCTCATATTGTTGGTCTTCAAGGGTAGGTTCAGAGTTTGCAGACTCAGATACAAGCATTAAAGGGTTAGTTTTCCCAGGCTTAGGCACAAGTACAGGCATAGATGCCAGCTCAGTTTTAGATGTAGGGGCAGATGGTACAAATGCAAGCTCAGGTAGTTGCATTGACCACTGAGCAAGATGTTGCCAAGAGGTAGGCAGAGCATGTCATGGCTATGGCTTACAAGGTACAGATTGTAGCTCAATGTATAGGTATGACTGATTTGGTCAAAGATCTTAGAGCATCCACCAAGGAGGTGGAATACTATAGGAGCAAATACTACGATGTTGTACTAGCTGAGCAACGGGTCGGTTATGCTAAGTCCAGATTAGGGTACACATGTTTGCATACTACCAACGAAGGGGTTACCTAGCCATATCCACCAGGCGGACCTCCACCACCAAATACAGGACCATCAAGGGTAGGACCGTTAGGGACAAGGCCTTCAAGGACAAGACAAAGATCAACCACATCAGGTGGTAGTACCACAAGATCTCCTAGGCAATCATGAGTTTTCATATTATGATTTATAGACTCGGCCATTGTGCCACATTTTTTATGTATCTTATTCTCAGATTTATCATTGTATACTTGACACATTTTCATGAGTTTATATGATATGCAACAGCGGTTGATGGTCTTATGTGTTGATGTTTTATTATGGATGCATGTGATTTATGTTCTATATGATTACGCTATGTTTTGATCTAATTATGTTATGGATGCATGTATGGATGTTGATGCTTTTATTATGGATGAATGCAATTATGAGATGAATGATGTAACATGAAATGTGATCTTTTATTATTATTTTTCATGTATATTGATGTATGGATGCAAATGAGTTTATGATGATTATGCAAATGGATGATTGATAGATGGTTTATGGATGCAAATGATTTTACTATGGATGATTGATGGATGCAAATGATGTGAATGTTATGATGTGAATATGTGATGCAATTTTCCATTTTTTGGTATTTTATATGCAAATATATGAAATGAGTTATGATGGTGTTACTATGAATGCAATTATGAAATGGATAATGATTTGTGATGGATGCAAATATGAGATGGGTTTATTATGATCTTGATGTGATGGTAGTATGCTTTTATTTTTGGGAATTTTCAAATGCGAATGAATGTATGTTATGTAATGCAATTTAATGATGTTTTTGTTATGTCAAGTATACTCAAATCCTATAGAAAGAGATAACATCAACCTTGAGGATGGCAAGCTTAGAAAATCCATAGTGCAGATGCAGACTGATATGACATGCAATCCTATCCATGCAATGTTGTCAATCTTATTCGTTGTGCATATTATCATCATTGAGCATTTTATTATGTTGAAAGTTAGTACAAACATCAATGGCATGACATAGACCATGATAAACTAAGTACAACTTCCATTCAACTTCCGTTAAGATTTGATAATGCAAGATAACACAAGTATCTAGGCATAATGAGATCGAGATGACCCGAGTATCACTTGTGTAAACAAACAAGAGTTAATCATGTTCCTATGCAAATTCGGAATGTCATCAATGATACTTCGTAGAGCATGTCCCATGACAATTTGCATAGCAGTAATAATCAGCTCACAAGCAGCAGACAAAGAAAAATATCATTCTTGATCACAGTGCCTCTAGTTTATAACATCATCGAGGTACTCTCGAGAAATGATAACAACAATCGCAATACATTATTTGAACATTTTTGTTAAGGTGCTCCAACCATCATTCAGAAAATGATCCAATTTGATATTGATGTTTGATTGGTTTGATTGATTGGATTGATTTTCGATGTTCAGGTTTTGAAATGGTTGTTATGATTGTTGTTTTGATGTTACAGTTTGTTGATTGTTTGCCTATTTACTTATGCCCAACGGTGATTTTCCTCCAGTGAGATCAGGATTTTTGCCCCCAGTGAGAACAAACCAAATTTGTTATGGATATGTACAGTGAGAAACAAGACAGGGTGGGATGATACCATTAGCCAAATATGGACATAAAGCTTGTTGTGAGATATGCATGAATGTGGAGAGATGGCTGAAGTGGGTGGTCAACACATGCTCAAAAAGACGAAGAAGGTGACTTATCACAAATAGCACCTGTTTACCAAGTTTTCACCATTTGTTTTTATTGCACTTTTTAGATTTTTTTATTTTTTTGCAATTACCAAGAGCGCCTGTTTGCCAGGTTTTCATCAAGGCAACCATTTTTTTGATTTATTATTTTTTTTGTATTTTTTTTTTTTTTTTTAAAATTTTTTAAATTTTTTTCTAGGACTTTTTTCTACTTTTTAGGATTTGTTTTTCTTTTAAGGATTTTTTCAAGACTTTTTACCATGCACTGGATGCATCAGGTGTAGAAAATTTTCAAGTGAAGGTTGTTCATCGATTCTTCAAACAAATCTCCCTCAGGTGTGGATAATTGATATGCTCCCGATCCAAAGACTGAAACCACAACAAAAGGACCTAGCCAATTAGGATCAAATTTTCCTTTGTTTTCTTGGTCCTGCTGATTGCGAGGATTTTCCTTGAGTACCAGATCACTGACTTGGAATATCCTAGGTTTGACTTTGTGATTGTAGCTTCAGGACATTCTTTGTCGATAGACTTTTAGGTGGTTCACTATTAGCTGACGACTTTCATCTAACAACTCGAGCTCCTGCAATCTTGACACACGGTAATCCTCATCTGAAATGAGACCCTTCAGGGATGCTCGGAGCAAGGGTATCTCAACTTCGATTGGCAATACTACTTCAGATCCATAGACAAGTGCACTAAGTGTAGCTCTCGTGGGTGTTCAAATGCTTGTACGGTAGGCCCATAAAGCAGGGTTTAATTGAACATGCCAATCACGTCCAACATCGTTGACGGTTTTCTTTAGTATTTTCAGGATTGTTTTGTTTGAGGCCTCAGCTTGGCCATTCCCTTGAGGGTAATAGAGTGTAAAAAATTAATGCTAGATATGGAATTTTTCATAGAGGTCTTGTACGTCTTGATTTTTGAAAGGTCTTCCATTATTAGTGGTAATGGATTGAGGGATACCATATTTGCAAATGATGTAGTTCAGGATGAATTATGAGATCTGCTTCCTGGTGATGGTGATCAGAGGCACGGCTTCAACCCACTTTGTGAAGTATTTTTTGGCTATGATGATGAACTTGTGTCCATTGGATACAAGATCCAACCACCATTGACAAAACGACCATGTTGATGCAAAGGGCTGCAATTCTTATGCTGGTGTGTGGATGAGATTACTATGGATCTGACATTTTCTACATGTCTTGACAAATTGAAAGGCTTCTCTCTCCATAGTCGGTCAGTAATATCCCAGGCGGAGGAGTTTCTTGGCAAGCATTAAACCACTTGAATGAGTTCCACAAATACCCTCATGGACATCGCGTAAAGTTGTTTCAGACTCATCGTTTTCTAGACATCACAAAATATTTCCATCTAGACCTCGACAATAAAGGACGTCTACTATTATGGTATGACGAGCAAATTGGCGAATGAAATTTTTTTTTTGGTTACTGGAAAGATCGGGAGGAAGGATATTTTTTTTAGGTAAGCGAAGATTTTTGGTAGAGGAAGGTATTAGCCTCATCAAGGTGGAAAATAAGTTGGGATTTAGAGTCATCGTATGTAGGGGTATACAGTTGCTCCACCATGAACTCATAGCGACCATTTTTTTTGGAATCTGCAGCAAAGAAGCAATAGTAGCCATAGCATTGACAACTTTTTTGTCGCTCCTTGGAATTTGACCAAATTTGATGTCGATGAAATATTTCTTGAAGTCGTCAATCATTCTCTTATAAGGCATTAGCTTGTCGTCTTTGGTTTGATAATCATTGTTGACCTGATTGATGACTAGTTGTGAATCCCCATAAACTTGGAGCTCTGTAATCTTCCATTCTATGGCTATCTTGATCCCAATAATAAGTGCTTCATATTTAAATGTATTGTTGGTGAAAGGAAACATCAAATGATAGGATCTTGGAATGGTTTTCCCTAGAGGAGTGATGAATAGGATTCCTGCTCCTGGTCCATGCTGAGTGAAAGAACCATCAAAATAAAATACCCATTATTTTGTTGTTATCATCAGGACATCTGCATCTGTAAATTCAATATGAAGTGGATGATCATCATGAAGTGGTGTCTCAGCTAGTTGATCAGAAATGGCTTGCCCTTTGATAGCCTTTCTATCAACATGTATTGATGTCAAATTCACTAAGTACCATTATCCACTTGGCCAATCTTCCTGTCAAGTTTTCTTTGCTTAAGAGATACTTTAGTGGATCAATCTTAGCTATGAGCTTAATTGTGTGAGTCAGCATATAGTGTCACAATTGTTGGGTAGAAAACACTATGGCTAGACAAGCTTTCTCAATGGATGTGTAATTGATCTCGTATCCATTCAAGGTTCTACTGATATAATAAATTGCTCTTTCTTTCCCCGTTGAATCTTCTTGTCGTAACAAGGCTCCCAATGATCGGTCAGTAGTGGCGATGTATAATAAAAGAGCCTTCCCTTCTATTGGAGGTGTAAGGACTAGTGGACTCATCAAGTATTGTTTTAGTCGATTGAAGGTTGCTTCACACTTTTCATCCCATCAGAAATAAACATTCTTGTGTAGGAGATGAGTGAAAGGATGAGTTTTATCAGCTAGTTGTGAGATAAATCTTCTGATTGATTGGAATCTACCCTGGAGGGATCTTAGTTGAATGATGCTTTTCGAGGGAGGCATCTCCATTATAGATTTTACCTTTGCAGGGTCCACTTCGATACCCTTCTCTGACACTATATACCCAAGCAATTTTGTCGATGTTACCCCAAATACACACTTCTTTAGATTTAGACGAACATTAAATTTCTCCAAGCGAGTGAATGATTTGTCTAATATCTCTAAATGTCCCTCTTGAGTGTGGGATTTTTCCAAGAGATTGTCCACATAGTATTCCATGAAGGTATGCATCATGTCATGGAAGATGGTTATCATAGCTCTTTGATATGTGGCCCCTGCGCTCTTCAACCCAAAAGGCATAACATTCCAACAGGAAGTTCCCCAAGGGCAAGTGAAAGTTTTCTTATCCTAATCTTCGAGAGCTATCTTGATTTGGTTATATCCAGAAAATCCATCCATCAGTGATAACATGTCGTGTCCTGCTGTTAAGTCGATAATGATGTCTATGTTAGGTAAGGGGAAATCATCTTTTGGGAAAGCTTTGTTGAGATCTCTAAAGTCAGTACAAATCCTTATACTATTATCAGGTTTTGAGATAGGTACAATATTTGATATCTATTCTGCATAGTCAATGGGCCTAATGAATCTGACATCCAACAATTTCTTTAGTTCAACTTTCACCAATAGAGCAATGTGTGGATGCATTTTTCTCAAATTTTGTTTGACTGGCTTGATTCTTGAAGGAAGGGACAAGTGATGCATTATGAGGTCTAGATCTATCCCTGGCATATCCGCATATGACTAGGCGAAGTTGATTTGTCTCTCTTCGAAGAATTTGATGAAGCTGGGCTTTTATATTTTTGTCAATGATTATGCCAAATGAAGAATTCTCGATGCTTTGGTATTGCCAACATTGATATCCTATGTTGGTTCAATGAGAACTTTTGATCTCTCCTAGAAGTGGTTGGGGAGAGTGTCAAATTTCCCATCCTTTGGTGCCTCAAAGAGGTTTTCACCATCGGATGCACTCTTTATTTTTACTATTTTTGGATCTGATACTGCCATGGAATTGTTTTCACCATCATATCTTTCTTTTGTTTCATTAATTTTGTAGCTAGGAAACTTGACACTCTCTTGTTGTGAAGTTCTACTCTGATGTTCAATGGTGGAGACTGTTTCAGGATTTATAGCATAGAGGAAGTTTACGATGGCCTCATCATTCAAAAAGTTGGGGATATTAATAGGTTTAGTTTGGTCCCAATCTATTAGCTCAGGATGCAATAATGGCAAGGGTTCATTGGGTGGATTCGGGTCAAATGTCATAAGTGTCCTAACAGTAGTGTTGTCATGAAACAAGACTAGGGCCAAGTCGAGGTCTATAATGTCATTTCTTCCAGGGGGTCCATCTCACTATGAGTCTGGTCATCCTCACTCAAGTCGTTGATATTGTGCGATTCTAATTCAAGTGGTCTAATTCCTGAACCTTGTCCCTCCTCAAGCGTGGGAGTATACTTATGGATTACATCGACGTTATTTTCATGACATGATTCTTATGACAATGAATCCCACTCATACTTGTTAGAATCTATTTCATAATGGTCACTGGCTTGGAGCTGTAAAATTCATTCAACAACCTTCTACTTTAGATCCTCTTTTGTTTCTTCTTTTTGATGCTCTTTGTATCCTAACCTTGTTTTGTCTTTGGGATTGGTTAGAACGGATTGGATAGGTTTTGTGATACCCTCATTACTTTTCTTGATGGGTCCCTGTCCATCGTATCCCATATTTTCTAGGATTGAGAATCCTTTTCCATACTTAGTGGTTTGGACATTTGTTCTTGCATCTTGGGAATCAGTTTCATCTTTGTAGAGACAATTCAGGACATCTTTGTCATTTGATTCCTCTACTTGGGTTCTTGCATTTATGAATCAACCATCGAAAAGGGTGACTGGTTGAGATGATGTCTAGGACGAGGTTGATGGTTGACCATAGGATTTTGATGACATTAATTGTGATAGACCGAGGGATTGTGTAATGGAATATTCACTGGCACCTTTGTCTTTGATTTGGACTTTCTCTTCAAATTGTTTGGTCATGGTATTAAGTTGGGCTTCAGAATTGGTGGATGTAGAAGAGCTAAACTCCTCCCTTTTCTCTAAATATTTCAATGGTGAACAAGATTGACTTCCTCCAAATAAGGATGTGGATGAGGGATTAGCTTGACTGGAGTTGTTAGATACATCTGGAGTGGAATTAGGAGCTTCACGGTTATGAGGGACAAATACATCCTAGACAACCTCGAGGGCATTGCATTGTTGTCGATTATTTGAGTCGGCTTGAATTGTGATTTCTTGACCATTACAGGGAAACTTCAAGCATTGATGGTATGACAAGGGTACAACTTGCATTTCATGGATCCATGGATGACCCAAGAGTATGTTGTATTTGAGATCTTTATCCAAGACTTGGCAGACCACATTTTTTAAGATTGGCCCCACCTGAATGGGTAATATAATCAGACCTTTTGAAGCTCTCTCCTCATCATCATAGGCTTTGATTGTGATCTTCTTTCTTGGATCAATTACATTTTTAGAAAAACCTAATGCTTGGACAAGTTTCAAAGTACAAATATTAAGTCCAACTCCTTCGTCTATAAGGACACGCTTGACACGACTTTTATGGATTAAGACTTCAATGTGAAGGGTCGCATTATGAGGATGGGTTGGTGATACATCATCATTTTCCGACAAGGATAAGCAATGGGGTGATACTAGGTGTCCCACCATGGCTTGGAAAGCACAAAATTCTAGATTATTTGGCACTATCGTGTCGACCAAGGCTTTTTCCAAAATTTCTTTGTGAGCAGGAGAAATTTTTAGAAGCTCCAATATTGATATTTGCATGGGGATTTTGTGAAGCTAATCGACAATGTTGTATTGATTAGATGTAGTGGTAGGTTGTTTAGAAGCACTTACCTTTAAATAATATTTATTTTGAGCCCTTGTGGTCATATTTATGGGTACACTGTCTTGTTTTTCATTAATTTTGATGACATTAACTTGATTATCTATTACAACCACGTCTTGTGGGATATCAAGGACTTGATTAGAAAGGATGTTGGTGTTGTTGATTGGATGACTGGTTGCAGTAGGATCGGGTGTGTTATTGATGTTACTTGTATGATTTTCAACGACCAAGATATTAAGAATGGTGGTAGCATGAACATAGTTCACATTTTTTCTTTGCCATTGCTGTTAGAAGATTCTCCTTTGTCATAATTCGGCAAAGGGTTTTTTAACACACCATGGTCAGTGTTGGTTTGAGGTTCTTCAATTCTTATGACATTGTTGTTGATTAAATAATGTATCTTATGTTTTAGTTGCATGCAGTTGTTGGTGAGGTGACCTTTACATCGATGAAACTCGCAATAATGAGCATCATTCCACCATGATGATTTTACCTTAGGTTCAAAGCCTCAAGCATCAGGTAAAGTGATGAGATTTTATATAGTAATTTCCCTCATGGTAGATTCATGTGATTGACCCAAGGGTGTAATTTTTTGTCGATTATTTGATGTTTGATAAGGCAGATTTTTGGATGATGATATTTGACTGTTTTGATTGTTCCCCTAGTTAGTATTTTGACTAGATTGGTTTGATTGGCAGTTTGAGTGGTCTTTTGATCAGTATTTGAAGAACTTCCTGACAAATTGAAAACTGGTTTGGCATTATGTATTTCAGCAAAGTGATCATTGTCATTGTTTTTGTACTTTTGCCAAAATTTTGGTTTTGTCATTGTTGGAGGAATTAGATGAGTTGTTTTCATTGTAGATTTTCAAAATTCCTCATTTGACTAAGGCCTCCTCGATCTTGATTCCATTTTCGATTAATTTTTTGAAGGTTGGAGGGTATTGTAAGTCAAATCTATAACTCATGTTAGGATTCAGGTTATCAACGAATACTTCTATCTTTTCCTTTTCTGGTATGGGTCGGGGATATCTTGCAAATAATCTTCTCCATCTTTGCAAGAATATAAGGAATGACTCTCCTTTATTTTTTTTCACGTTGCAAAGGTCTTTCATCGTGATCTCGTGTTGAATTTTAAATGAATATTGGGTAATGAATTTGTTTACTAGTTCTTCAAAAGACCTAATCCTCGAAAGCAATTGTGAGAACCACTGCATGCATTGCCCTCCCAAACTACGTGGGAATAATCTCATTAGATATGTATCGTCACGGGCAAACTCAAGACTCGTCATTTGAAATTCCATTACATGATCTATCAAATCAGTTTTCCCATTGTACTTGTCATATTTGGGAAATTCACAATGTTTAGAGAATGGTATCATGTCAATGCTTTGATCGAAAGGATAGGGACATATGTCTTGTATGGAATATCTCTTAGTAGTCACAGTCTGTATGTTATGCATTTTTTGTTGAAGAGTTTGGATTTTTTGTTTCAAAGTGTCCATGGGATCGTTGGGTTTTGTTTCAATCCCGGTTTTAATTTGTTTTTTTGGTTTTGTTTTCTTAGGATTCCTTTGTAATCTCATGATATCAAAATCATCTGGTAATTTGACTCCTTTGTTTGCTAACATTAATAGGTATTTTTCTCCATCCTTTTAAAAGACTCTTTCCAGGAATTTGTGGAAATCCGGATCTTGTTGGGCTTGTTGGACATCCTCTTCATTTATCTTTGTTGTTTCGGTTGAATCGAGATTATGGAAAGGGTTTTCTTCTGGTTGAGCCATGGTATCTTGGATTCTAATTTCTTTGTGTTGAAGTTTCAGCTTTTGAGACCTTGTTTGGACGAGCATACAAGTGATGGAAATTTTCTAAATGTTTGACCAAAGTTTTGGGAGTGCCAAAATGGTTGAAATCTAGTTAAGCAAGCTTTATTTCGGGATGAAGGATGACAAATCCTGACAAAGGATGATAAATCCTAATGGCAAAATTCAGCTGCTAAATTAGAGATTTGATATGGTGAGGAAGGCACTTTGAGATGTTTGATCAAAATTTAGATAAAGGATGTTCACTTGATGAATGCTTATTTTCAACAAGATTATGGAGCTTTATTGTAGAAATTGATTTGGGTGATTTGAATATTGTATGGTTGGTTGAGGAATATGAGAATGAAGAATTGGCTGACTATGATTATGCCTTTGGGATAGAGCTCTTCATTGATAATAAGATTGTGAGGCTAAAGGTTCTAAAGAAAAATCGTCAGTATATCCTCTATCAAAGTCATGATACCGATGGATAAAGGTTGGATAATCGAGTAAGACTTCCCTACTTTGGTACAAGAAACGTCTCTTTCTCAAAAGTTTCTTAAAGCTAAGGTGTTTCTTGGGTTTCTTGATCCTCTTGACAATGGATCTCTTGACAAATTTGGTTGATTTCCAATCCCTCAACATAAACTTTTAGGATGATGGAAAAAAATTGTTTAAGGGGTAAAATCTGAACTGAAGGTTGACTGACAAGAAAATGGTCAAATTCGGGTTTCTACTTGAAAAATTGCTAGATGCGCTGAAACAGGGTATGGATGCGCTAAAACTCAGATGTGCTGCAGAATGATTCAAATGCACTACAGAAAGTTTTGGATGCACCAAAACAAGGTATGGATGCATTTGGGAATGGACTAAATGCATTGAAATAGGGACCAAATGCACCGAAAGGGCATATGCTAGGGAGGTATGAGTGGGATGCGCTGAAATAGAGTATAGATAGAATGGTATGAACACATTGAAACATGCACCAGATGCGTCAAACTAGAAAGTGTTTTCTGGTTTTTGACAGTTTGATAGTTTTTTTTTCTTAATTTTTGATAGTGAAATATGTACTGTTTGAGTTGGATTTCCTTCTGAATCAATGGTTGAATGTATTTATGTAATGTTTATTTAAAATTGGGTTCATAAACATGTTGTTAAACACATCAAACAAGCACCTTCCCTAGGCTGTGTAAGATTGTATTCTTTTGGATCCCATGTGGATTTTACTCCAACTGCATATTCTTAGCAAACATGAATTTAAAAGCTTGGTTGCATGGGCTCCCCCTTATAGTGCACTCACTTCTGAAGCCAACCAAGCTTCTAACTCCCATGAATCTCCCATGGCAAATTGATCATTTCTACTAAAAACTATGAAGATGTGGGTGCCTTCACAATGACTATTGTTGCACCAAAGAATAGATAGGGTAAAATTGGGCAAACTACAACAAAAGGGTTTTAAAAAGGACTTTCCATTCGTGGGGCACCATCCATGCGGAAAGAGACCATTTTTTCCCTTCTTGTCGGAATGGTGATCGTGATACTCAAACTTTCCTTGAGCACCCACATTTATATCCTGACTGGAAGTCACTCAGCTTAGAGTGTGTTACCAATTGGGTCGTTCCCTCCTTTCGAAGCGGGGAGGCAGGCCCTCTAAGGTTAAAAATGCAAATAAAGTGAATGAGTCTAGCTTTTTGATCACCCAGTTAAGGGGAGAGCATACTCACCTACCATTCCAAGCACAACAAGCATGGTGTAAATTTAACCTTCCTAGTTATACTAGATTCCTATCTTAAACAAAGGAAAAGCAATAACTAGATCTAACCCTACAACCAACCGTTAGTAGTTTTCAATGTTTATCTTTGACAACATTATTTTAAATGTTTCTGCAAGGTCTCTAATTGCGTATCCAAGTCCTGCAACATAGAAAATTTTTAATCAGTTTCAAGAATCTGAAAAAACGATAGTAAAAATTGAATGCGCCATTACATAGACCGAATGCGCTAAAAGACAAACCAAATGCGCTAAAACACTAGATGTGCCGAAAGAGCAACCAAATGCGCTAAAATATGATCCAAATGCGCTAAATCTAAAATTGATAGAATTAAAATTTAAAACCCCCTGATGCACTGAAATAAAGTTTGGATGTGTTGTAGAAAAGACCAGATGCACTGAAAGAACAACTAGATGTGCTAAAATAGGTAATCAAATGCGCCGAAACAGGAGCCAAATGCGCTACAAAAAAAATTGTATATGTCATTTTGGATATTTTGACAAAAACTGAAAAATGAAACTCGACTGAAAATTGACAAATCATAGGGCTAGGCCCCACGATGGGCGCCAATTTATGTGTGTAGGAAAAATATGTTTCTTGCAATGTTAGAACAACACGCCTTCATGGAATGCATTACTTAAAAGGAAAATTGAAAGCAAAAATAAATGAAACTATAACTTATCCTTCTAACTCATCGCATGGCTCTCTAATCCAAAGGAATCCTGCAAATTATGCTCTCAGATCTTGTTATTATTGCATAATAACCTGCAAAGATTGACAACTCAAGAAACGAGATGCTTAAAATGAATCTACATGCCTATGTTTTTGGATTTTTCAATAACTTGATGCATAAAGCTAAATGATCCTAGGATGGAAATGATGTTGAAATCTAAGTGATAAGATGATGATGAAGATGAAATGAAAATGCTAAATGGAAAGTGGGAATAACTAAACTATCAAAATGAAAATGCCATTATAACATTAAAAACAAACTAAAAATGCAAACTACACTAAAATGCTCTCTAAATCTCTCAAATTTGCACAGGAATTCAACAACATAAACTTGCCTAATCTTCATGTTATGAAAATGTTGTAGCAAAGGCTCTATTTATAGGTTTTTCAAGCCTCAAGGTGATGTGGCAACAACGGACGGTTCAGATTGTGATCTTGTAGCATCAACGACAGAGCATCAGGAGGTTAGAGGGAATCAGGGAGATGGTTCCCTTCACAAGACAAATTTCCAAGTGTAGAAAGGAATCAAAAAGAAAGAGAAGCCATGTGTCTCAGGTTGTTCAAAATTGGTTACAAATTTGTTGAGGATATTCCACATTTTCCAGAATATCCAAAATTCATCTGTGAGGCACATGATGAGGTGGCATGTGAGTTGGAGGAGGTTAGAACAAAGTTGTAGAAATGTGCTTAAATTGGATTTAAAAATTCAATTTAATAGGAGAGGGGTAAATTAGTAAAATGACACATAAATTCTTTGTGCATCTTAACTAATTCTGGAAGAATATTCTAAATTCGAATTCAAAAATCCAAATTTAAAAGGAAGAGAATTGATTAATTTGTCCTTTTAATTAATTTTAGAAAGAAGGTGGATTGTGAAAAGAGGAAATAGACTATGAACCATATAAATAAATTTCACAATTTATTTATAATAGTAGAGGAATTTAGAATATTAATCAAATAGCTAGTATTTAATTAATATGGTGCTCAGAATATTTTTGCGTGTATACATTAACCAATTGGAGCATTCTTTTTAAACCAAAAATAAGTCTAGTTTGGTCCTAAAGCATAAAATGAAAAGCATAAACAAATGAGTTATAATTACCCCAAAAGCGTCAAGTGCTTGTTACAATCATAAAATCTTGGAGAAAAAAGATGCTTCTTCACTTCAACTTTAATCGTTCAATCTACAAAACTCGATTAGCCTAAAAATAGAAACAATGTTAGAGGCATGTCAATGATCAGATAAAGCAAAAAAATTAGGGCACATGCTAAAAATTAGTCATCATTTTTTGCTTAGTAGAGTAGGGCATCGTTGTAAACGATAGTGTCACTCTGCAGAAAACTAGGGACGATGATAGCGTCACTTGGTGGGTGTCGTCGTTTATAAATCTTCAACACCTATGAAAGTATTCGACATCACTATTTATTTTAATTAGTGTCGGGATATTAAATAAGCATCGCTCCTTCTAATCATGATAGCATCGCTCTATGGTGATGCAAGGCAAAGGCGTCAGTGAAATTGTTTGGGGTGTTGTTATATCCTGCAAAAGTAAAAAAAAATGTAATTTGAGATAGAAATTGATTAAATTGGATTAGTTTTTCCCTTCTTATAGTGCCAGAATGTTGATAGACAAATTAGTATGGGCCGATTACACTTGATCCATGAAGAATCAAAGCATAACAAAGCCACTAATACTCAATCTAAACAAGATCAATCAAATTGAAGTTAAACTAGACATTCATTAAAATGAAGCATTCTAAATATAAAAAATATCAAAATGCCTACTCTAACCCATTTGAAACTTATCCTGTTTTGGGAGTGGTGTCGCATTGATGTGAAACAACGATCCTTTACCAACCCTGTGATTAGTGAGCTGGTTTCAATCGATTATATGAAAGAGAATTGATGAAACAATTGTGAGATGTGTATGAAAACATGATTTATGCTAAAATGAGTATGATGCAAAAGCTAATCTAACATGATTTTATGCTAAAAGATGTAGATATACAATTGCTAAGATAATCTAAATGAGATTTAAACTAAAAACATTGAAACCCTAATTATCTAATTAGCTAAATGGATGCATATTGGAAGCCATTAACGTAAGCTAAGATATTGTGCAACTAAAATGAGCTAAAAGATGCTAAATGTGAGTTAAAATGAGTGTGAGTGTGAGTGATTTCAACAACATAAATGTTCTTTGAAAAATATGGATCCATTTGTCTCCAAATAGTGACCTATTTATAGGAAAACAAATGAGAAATGAAGGATTGAGATCAAAAAGGCTAATCAATGGTCAAGGATAAAGAAAATAGGAGGCATGGATCATGGATTCACATCAACGAGTGAGAATGCAAGATGGGATTTAATCAAGGGTTCACATTCCTTCAAACAAGCACACTTTTGACCTATTCAAAAGGTCATAAGTTAATTTGCACTAGAAGTTTCAAGCTAACTTGCATATGAAGCTAAGTGAGAATATTCCCTTTTTCAAATGATTGGAGGAGAGAGAATATTCTTTGGGATATTCTCATGGGTGAGGATAAAGGATAATTTAGTTAATTAAAACTAAATTAAATAATGCAAAAGGGGAAAGAATATTCCTTTGGAATATTCCCTTACAAGTGGGGGGAATTAGATTAATTAGTAATCGATAATTAAACAATCTTAATTATGCAATTAGCGAATTTAGAAGAATTTAGATGATATTCATTAAATTAAATTGATTTAAAGAATGGGGGAAAGGTGAAATGACATTTAATTAAATAACTTAGGGTTATTTAATTAAATAAGAGGATTCAGGGATTAAAATTAAATAGTTTGATTTATTTAATTTAATAAGATGAAATGTTAGTATGAAAGGGGGTGAATTAACTTGACTAGATGAATTAGGTTAATAGGTGAAAATGAGGCAAATAACTAAATAGCTAGGCTAATTTAATCAATTAAGCAAAAAGAGGATGGGTTTCAAGAAGAAATGATGTTAGTATACATGATTCAAGTGCACAATATCATTTAGGACATTTTTTAGTGTCTACAGTCACAATCGATGAAAATGCTCTTGACACTTGTAAATTCATATCAAAATATTTTTGAACTGAGGACTATGCATATGAAATTTCAATTAGATACAAATGATATAGTTTATGTCACACCAGTGATGGAGAATAATTAAGGTAATATCATTAAACATACTACATTGACGGTTGTTCGACCAACTAATACACAAAAATAAATGGAGTTAATCCATGCATGGTTGAACAACCCAAATACAAATCCAATGATATTAATTGATTGACAAACTGTTGGTGGATCTCCAATAAATGGATATGTTGCATCAGAATTACTAGATATGGCATTCCCAACATTATTTGCAAATGATAAATATGATTGGTTAGAACCACGAATCAGACAAGTGCATCTACATGAATATGTGAGGCACCTATGTTGTTATAGATAGATTTGGTAAACATCCAAGATTTAAATATTATATAGAAAATATAATAATGAGACATCATGTACACAAACATCAATTGTATTTTTTATGAAAAAAATATCCACGACATGTCGATCACGATAAATAAGCTTCATGAACATATGGAAAATATGCCATAGCCGCAACTTGTTGATAGATTGATGTGGTCTAGAATTTCTTTAAGGGGTACAAGATCATATTATACAAAATTTCATGTTGAATTGATAGACATGTTGCATCAGATTGGTACACCTAGCATTTTATTTACATTGAGTGCAACTGACTTGTATTGGCTGGATTTACATGCAGTAATGTCAGGTACATCGCCAACAACTCTAAGAGAAGCACAACTTTGGTGAAAACAAAATGTGTTTGACTACCCTCATATAGTTGCATAATGCATGAACTTACAACACTCTCATTTTAGAAAATAAATCATTAAAAAATGAATGAATGTTTAAGACTATTAGTGTAGATATGAGTGGCAACATAGAGGATCAACACATGTACATGGATTTTTATGGATAAATGGAGCGCTAAACATGGATACTATTGATTGGTCAAATGAAGATCAATGAATTGCTATTGAAAGATACCTCAACTTGATTGTTCATGCATGGAATTTTAAATGTTATACCTATGAATGAAATTTATAGGTAAAAAATCCACTTTGCATAATATTTACATAATTATAAGTTCTTGAATTACAACAAATACAAATTGATCGATTGTAATTTATGTTGTAGGCATGTTCTAAAATTTCACTATGCATTCATGTCTTAAAAACACAATACAACTTGCATAAATAGATGTTGAGAAGGACTACGAGGAGATAAAAAACACAGTAGAAAGGCATACAATGTGCAAAGAGGGTGCATGTGTATGAAGAAAAGGAGGACAAACGGTTTGCAAGTAATCATTTTTACAAACGTGATTAGATTTATTGTTAAAAACATGTACTTGTCTAATGCATTTCATAAAATATAAATTTATGTTAATGATATGAATTATAGGTACAATGCTCCATAGCCATTATATTTACAAGGAGAAAAATTATATGAAAATATAGGCAGCAGTGAAAAAAAATTTGATCTTGATAGAAATGATGATAGACTTAACTCACATAATTACTACATTTTACAATTGTGGAAGGCAGATATAAATTGAAAACCTATTCTATCAACACATGTTGCAACTAAATATATTGCTAATTTTGCAACCAAAACAAATAAATGTTTGGAAACATACCAACAAGTGTTAATACATCTAGCAAACATAGAAAATCTAGATGATCTAACTACAAAAGCTTATAGGAAGTTTTTGATTGAAACAATAATAGAAAGAGATATTAGAGCTGAAAAAATAAGTCACATGTTATTAGAACTTCCATTGGTAGAAAGCAGTAGAATATTTATCAATCTAAACGTATCAACCAAGGTTTTCAAACATGTACTATTACACTGAAAATAACAATGGACACACAATATCTTTCATTGATGCATATAGAAATAGGCCTTCTAGTGTGGAATATATCTCGCTAATTGATGTGGAAAAATCATGGATATATAATCCTAAACAAAAAGCAAATAAAAAATGGAAAACAAAAAAAATAATAGATGTTGTGGGAGTTTTTCCTAGGTTTCCATCTATTCGTACACATGACTTAAATAAATGGTTTGATTGTTGCTTCTCAAAATTATCACTCTATAAACCATTTCAATATATTCAAAGAGATATTGGTAATAACAATGATTCAAAAATTTTACTATGATAAATTGTGAGTGAGGAAAGGATACACAATTTTTACTATGCATGGCGTCGAGCGGAGGGTGGAGTCAGTTGGGTGGGAGAGGAGTTTTTGAATCTATTGAGGGCGCGAAGGATGCAAAGGTGGATGGAAGAGGTGTTTCACTTGGGTATGTGTTGCCTCATGCTCTGGGCACGTGTACTGGTGTTATCTCTATGGTGATCGGCGTTTCTCACTTGCTTAGTTGCGGTGGGTTTACTTTGGTGTGCTCCCATGGCACTTTGTGTTGTTTTTGCTTGGGGGAGGCAGTCTTGTTGGGTCATGCCTCTGTTTTGAATGATGTAGATGGGGAGAGAGTTGACTATGGGATCTTTTTTGTCTCTTTTCTTTCCCGTTGCTACTTTTGGAGTGTCCTTCCTCTCTTGCAGCTTCAACTTTGGTTTGGCTTGCACTCTTCTAAGTGTTTTTGGCTTCTTATTGGGTGGAGTTTGTTCTTCATGCAAGGGTTTCCTATTTCCGCTTGTGTGGTGTCAGGTGTGGTGTTGGGTGGCCTGGCCTTATCTCAGACCCTGATTGGCAAGTAGGGTTGGAAGTGGTTTTGTATTGTGGTACCTCCTCTCCTCTCTCTCTCCTTCTGTTGGCTTTCTCAGTTCTATTTGGCTATTAAGGGGTTCTTTTGCCTATGTGAGGGTGGTGTTGTTTGGGGTGGGGGTTGTTGGGTTACCTCGGGTGGAGCTATTTGTGGAAAGTTCTGGGCATGTTTTAGACCTTGACCAACGTGTAGGGTTTGAATTTGTTTTTCACTATCTTGTCGGCTTTCTACTCTCTGTTTGGAGGTTTGCCTTGCTTTTACCCTCCTATTTTTGGACCCTTGATTTTTTCTTTGGTGTTGGGTTCTGATTCTTTGGGGGTGCTTTCTTTGTTTAGGGTGGTGGTTGTTGGTTTGCCTCTACTGGAGTTGTTTGTAATAATTTTTTGGCATGTTTCAGACCCTGACTGGCATGTAGGGTTGGAGGTTGTTTTTCATTGTCTTTCTAGATTTCTTTTCTCTCTACTTGTTGGCTTTCCTTGCCATCTCCTTCTTTTTTCGGTCCCCCATGTATTTTTGTTGTTTTGTTTCTTGATTGGTTGATGTGGCTACTGGTCTTGGGTGTTGCCAAGATTCTCTTGGGTTTCCAATTATGTTGGGTTTATTGGGTTGTTTTGGTTAGGTTGGCTGGTTTTCTATTGGTATTTTGGGTTCTCTTGACTGTGATCTAGGTTGGGATTGTGTTGCTCGTGGTGGATTCCTTTGTTTTCATGTCTCTGCTCCAGTCTTACTCTCTACCATTGGAATTTTTGGTGCTCTTTCCTATAGGTGTGGATGCTTCCTGTCATTTTTGTTAGCTATGGTCTTCTTTGGAGGTGGAGACTGCTTCTTTAGAGGTGAAGCCCTCTTCTATTGAGGTGGAGAGGTGGGTTGTGGATCAGGTGGGAAGGTTTATTTTCTATTGTTTTGGGCTTCATTTCTTCGTCTCCTATAGAGGGGGGCCCTTCCTACTGAGGTGGAGGTCGGGTTGGTGTTGTGGGTTGACTGGTGTGGTGTTTATGCTATGATTCTTCAATGCTTCTATCTGATTCTCAACTCTCCTATTGAGGCGAGGAGGTTGGTTTTGATGGATGGTGATGTCTTGTGGTGTGTTGTTGGCTGGGTGATTTTGGCTGATGGTTTCTTGACTATTTCTGGTTGTTCGTTGTTGTTTATTGTTGGCAAGAGGTTTGTTGTAGTCTGGCTGATTTAGGCTGATGGTTGTCTGATCGTCTTAGGTGGTTCTTGGTTTCAAGTTCTCGAGTAATTCCTAGTTACTTCGGGTTTAAGGTGTTCGTTAAAACCTTTTGTTTGAGTAGATATGGGTAGTCATCTTGTTTCTTTGATGATCTATTATTGGTCTGCTATTGGTTATCAATGTTGATTCCTAGTGCAACTTGTTCTTGTTTGTGTGGGTTTCGGGTCCCTGTCAAAACTTGTTTGTTAATGGTTTCAGGTCCATTCAAAACCTATGATTTTGGGTCCATTCAAAACCTTTTGTAAATGGTTTCGGGTCCATTCAAAACCTACTTTTCCCTCTTAATCAAAACAATGATTCAATGGTGTCAAATTGGGAAAATTCAATTATAATGAATGGCATGTGGAATTAAGAATAGTGACTGATCAAAAATATTACTGATTCTCAAAGTGAAGGCATCAAAATTGTCAGAGATACTACTATAGAGCATGAATGAGAAATTGTATCTAGACTTCATGTAATAATCTCTGTAAATTAAAGCTTAATTAAATACACAAATTACACATCATCACACGTATATAAATGACACATGCCCAATACATAAGAATAAAGATAAAAGAACTATATTAAATTAATAATTTGGAGTGCATGTGTCGTTTACAAGGTAATTCAAGGGTGAGAACATTGTTAGAGTGCGTTTCCACCCTACCACAAAGTGAATTACTTCCTTGGAATTCTTCAGTCCATTGAAGAATACCAGACCTAGGACGAGGAAAACTAACAATATAATACTGAGTAGGATTAATGGAATATGTGTAGCAATTCATACTCAACATATAATCACATCAAATGCAAGGATTACACCAAAAATGTCATCAAACTTGACGTTCACGCACATATATAGTCAATCATGTAGGTTATATACCAATTCATCTTCAATAATACTTGGTCCATCATTTCTTAAACAACAAGGAACATCCATGCAAGTACTAGTTTGCTATCATGATAATATATCTATATTCATGCAAATCTTTCAACAATCTCTTCGTAAGTGCATACCAAGAAATGACGAGGATCCAATACAAGAGCAAGCTCAAGTAAGTATTAGCATGAAAGTATTTAAGAACACATGTATGTAGCTAAAGGTACATATATATAAATTTATATATATATATATATATATACAAATGGGTGATCCCACAATACTCGTTTACAATTTTTGGCCAAATTGGACATTGAAATAATTTTTTCTAACTAAATCTTCACTTTCGGGAACCTATAGCGGCTAAACCGTGAGGAATTTGAAGATGATGCAAACTAGTGATTTGTGAAATTTTGTTTGTAGATTCTAAATATATTCTTTTCAAAAAAATTGGAATCAAATTGCACTTCTTTTTCCATCTCCTTTGAAAATTAGTTTTTTTTAGCAAATACCATTTTTAAGGAGAGACCCTCACCGTATACAACATAATTTTTTTTCCATGAAGGATAAAATTCTAATTCTTTCGAATTTAGATTTGTGACTACAATATCTAGTGCTTCCAATTGGTCTCATAGTGTTTTATCAAATATTTTTTCCTTAATCAAGTTTCAAATTCAAACCAATTACAATTCAGACATAGGCGGACTGTATACAACGTAACTTTTTTTGTATATATCAAAATTCTTTTTTTTCGTTGGATCAAGGACTTCAATATTTGGTGCACTCATATTTTTCATTTTTTTTTTGATAATCTGCTATTTTTCCACATGTGCAAAATAGAGAGCTTGATAAAACTAAAAAACAAATACATAATAAAACCAAAATATATTAAAATTATATTCGTTGGATAGCTCATTTCGAGGACTACCATCATCCAGTTGAGTTTGTGAGGTCTCCTTTATTTTCATCCTCAACTGAGCTTCGAAGGATAAAATTTTGGAGATTTTTTTGGCATGGAGGGACCTTGCATTTAATTGGTTCGCTTGAACCATGGTTCATTTGAACACTCTTTTGGTTTGCTCGAACCAAAGGGTTCATTTGAACCCCAAAAACCATTTTTTTTGGCATGGGGTTATTTTTTGCAACTTTTCCTTCCTCTCTCAAATTGTAAACCACTTTTGTGGGTTTACCCAAATATGAGTACACATTCTCATAAAATCAAGCACTCATATGATTCTTTATGGTATCATGGATTCAAAAATGCAATCATGCTTACGTAATCATTAGCAACATCCACAAGGAAAAAAGAGAAGGTTTGCATTTAAGCATTCTACCCATTCCCATCGAGTCTTATCTATCCATATTCAATTATAGATACGTCATTATATCCACCATTATTTCATCTAAGTTGAAAATTAAGAAATAAAATATTTTCTATATTTCCTGATAATTCATTAAAAAAAATTCATGCATGTATAAGAACATCATTCAATGATTTTTTTATAAATAGTAACATGCATATACATATTCAAGTAATTTAATCTTCCTATGAATGAATTTATGCCCATTCACAATAATAAATTTAGCGAATAGATTGTACCTTTTCAATAACGTGTGTGGAACCTTCTTAAGTTTCAAGTCTATTCAATAAGGCAATGCTTTATAATCACCACTAATCTTGAATATTAATGGATAATGCTTGGCTACATTACAAAGGATATACCAAGCTATACTTTTCAATACAAACTATTTTTATTAAAAGATTTTTATCCCACCAATGAAGTTATATTATAACCTCTATCAAAACTATTGAGGATGATTCTCTATATGCAAAAGGTGGATTAATGATTCTAGTCAATAATAACTTAGTTGACTATAAGAACATCAAACAACTATTGAGTTTCATTAAATAATCATGCAATGTCAACTGAATCTCATTAAGGTAAGTATTTACAGTATATGAGCATAAATACTCGATATAGGAATTATTGAACCACAAGGCATATAACTCTCGTAAGAATCAAGACAATTCTTAACTTGAATATGAGAGATTGATTATTTTTTTAATTGTCTACCATTCCTATCTTGGCCATACAATCCACTCTTCTCACGTAATACAAATATAGATCTCAAAATACTAACCTTCACGTGGTATTCCATAAGCACATATGGGTGTTTATGGGTCAACTTCTCTTAGGCTATGAATAGGCATATGGAAAGCCTAAAATCGACTACTTCACCGAATGGTTTAAGAACAGGGTAAGATCATCCATAAAAACTTAAATATTCAAATATAAGAAGAAAATTGTCTACAAAAGAAATCGATCAGAGAGAGATTTAAGCCATTTCCATCATTGAAATAGAGGCATCGATCTAGGATAGTTTTTGATGATGCTAAATGAAACAATCTGAAAGATAGACCTGCACAATAGTATTGTGTGCGGCTGGGCTTAACCAGCACACGCTAAGTGTTGACCACTTAGAGTGTTCTAGTGGGCCCGCCTAATATGTTTTGTTTCTCTACCCATTTCCGTTCAAATAAATACTTGCCCTTACAATGTAGACACTCATTGTTACAACTAGCGGTCAGCAGTTCTCGTGCACCAAACTCAAATCTCGAACACTGTTCCCGCCCCGCGCGTGAAGAAATTCAAACTCAAATCTCAAATAGTTCCCGCGTAGCTACGGAAGTTCAGTGGATGGCATAAAGTGTCTTGAGGGACTTGCATTGTTTCACCGTATTTAACAAACAGGTCTCCAACCCTATCATTATATATTTGCCAGCGTATTCCCAGCCTGTGCCAAATTGGGAGTGTTGGAACAGGGTTTAGGTATCCTTAAAAGCATAAAGATTATAGCCAAATATATTCTAATATATAATAAAATATATTTTAATAGTTAAAGTTAAAAAACTATCAAATTTTGCATTAAAAAAATTATCCAAGATTTAATATTAGGAAAGTGAATATAAACATGGAAAACTTTAAACATAAAATATTATGATATATGATTTATTATTATTTAAAAATATATCAAATTTTGGATTAAAAAAATTATCCAAGATTTAATATTAGGAAAGTGAATATAAACATGGAAAACTTTAAACATAAAATATTATGATATATGATTTTTATTTTATTTTATTATTATTATTCATTCATTATGATTATTTACATTATTATTTAATTTTAGTTATTTTTAATAAAATTATTTAAAGATATATATGATTAAAATTTTAATATTATTTTAAATCATAAATTCTCAATGTTATTATATGGCTCAAATTCACATATTGTGATATTTTTTATTTAATTTTGTATTTAATTTAAATAAATATTTTGATACATGTGCATAGTGACAAATGATATGATATTTTACTAAGTCTAACTCATTTTATAGACTTAATCTATTTATATACACACATATTCATAAGCATTTAACCTCTACTCTATTCGTCTATTCTCATAGTTCTATACATTCACCTTAGCACTAATTTATCATACTTATCTTTACACCTACCTCTATATAGTTGTTACCCACCTAGATCTATACATTTTCCAAAAGTGCAACATTTTTGCAATTGCATGGGTAACCCTTTGATCATAGACTTGTCCCCCTCTTTTATAAAATTAAAATTCAAGTTTTGGTTGACTGAACCCTTTCACCTTCCCACCTTAATCTTATCAAACACACATTCAACACAATTTGATTCTATTTGCCAATATTTGGAGACATTCAAAATGCACATGTTCTCTCTCACCTTAAAGCACTAAAAAAATTAATAGTGACATATTTCAATTTGGTGCACTAAAAAGAGTAACAAATATGGATGTTAGGGCCTTTGCTTCTTTTTGCAAACCTTTCTACGTAGTTTTAGGCATTGGCCTAGCAAAACTTGTCTCAAGATGAAACAATCTTTCTAGGGTACTTTTAAAGACCATAAGTCCTCATATCAACATAATTACTAGAATATACAATAATCTATCAAGTGAGTAGAAGAGTAAAATTTCATAATATATAAGACAAATCTAAAATTACAAGCCTATTTTTCTATTGTGAACTTATCTCTAACTTATAAACTTGTACTCT
This sequence comes from Sequoiadendron giganteum, assembly GCA_007115665.2. Lineage (NCBI taxonomy): Eukaryota > Viridiplantae > Streptophyta > Pinopsida > Cupressales > Cupressaceae > Sequoiadendron > Sequoiadendron giganteum. The sequence continues at coordinate 168,772,707 of CM021101.1, read as the reverse complement.
AATACAACTTATATATTATATATATTCTAAAGCACTTTATTATAAAAGAGACCCCATTTCTAGAGGAAAATATAGTATGACATTAGAATCTTCTTTATTAATATTCAATCAATGGTCACAAAGATATGGGTTGGTAAGAATGAGTACAAATCTAGGATCTAGGAAATTAAGTATCTTGAAAAGATGTATTTATAACCTTAAATCAATGATAAAAGGAAATTAAGAGATTATGTAGTAAGTTACACAATACTATGACAAGAAAAGATAAGTAAAAGTAATACCACTATTTACATGTAGATTACATCGCATAACACATTATACATGAACTAGAGAAACTTGTAGTATATTATATTTCTCATATATCATGATATATACATGTCTAGGATGTAATATTTAATTATATCTTAGTCCTTCTTCTATTGCATTCAAATTCTATTATATTCTATTACATTCTATTTATGTCATATCACATATTCCACTACATATTTAAATCTTTAGAGCCTATGCTGATACCTAAGTATAAGCATCTGAGGGAGTATATTTTTTATATTTATCATACCCTTTTGATGTGTCGGTGGTTGACTAGAGAGGTTGCATCTCCTTTGTTGTAGACAAATATTGTGGTAACATTATCTCTATCTTTCTAACACCATCCTCCTTCAAAATAATATCTTGTCCCCAAAAAACCATGGGTCTAGCTTGCTAAAACTTGACAAAATTATGGTTCCCCTATTTTTAAATTTTTATGAAAGAAATGTTTACTTGTTATGGCTATTTTTATATGTAAATACCCTTGAATTGAGTGAAGGTAGCTTACCATTACTGAAGTAGTTACATTTGACCCTTAAATTTTATGAGAATATTTTTCCCTTAAATATTTGTGGGTAAAATTTGAATGTATTTGACCACTTTTGAGGCTTTAATCAATAGCCCATGCTAATTTGAGGCTTAACACTTCACACAATTGCTTGATTTTCCATCCAAGTCCTCATTGATCTTGAATTTTTTGGTATGAGTTAAGCAATGTTTCAAATTTACCTCATGTTTCCATTTAGGTCCTTCATCAGATTATATCTAGACGAAGGTTATAGTATTTGGCTTTCAATGTTACTCATTTGTATCCTCAAGTTATATGTAATTGTTGTCCAATTGAGGAAAAACTAATATAATATATTGATACTAGTTATGATGATTACATCTTGTTGGTTTTTTGTCCAAACTAGGTAGTGTGTGGGTGGCACACATTTTTTTATCTCATCCCCATATTTATTTTAATTTTTTCTTTATTTCTTCCTCTTCATTCTATATTTTCTGCAGTTTATCATCAATAAATTATTTTATCTATTGTCCTAATGGAGTTAGAGCATCCATAATAATTTGTGGTGATGCTTATTTAGAGCATTCAAAACATCCCCTACACTATCTCCTATTTTTACTTATTTTTAATATATATAATCTCTTGTGGTTGTAACACATCTCCTAAATTAAACTTCTTTAATTAGGATATGTGTGTTAATTTTGTGATTTGAAACTACAAGGTAGGGTGTAACAATCCCTAATATATCTTTAGGATGCATATAAATATGTACTTGGTTGTAATATAAGGTTTAAATTGGGCTCAAGTTCAATTCCTTTATTATGACTACATATTTGGGGATTGATTGAACCTTGTAACTTATTTGTTATGGTTAGTTATATATTTTTATGCTATCTTTGAAGAGAATGTTGTGTCTTAATTAAATTATTATGGCATCGTTGTAAAAAAAAATTAGATTATATAGGAATTTAAACACCCATGGTTTGAATCTAATCACTTAAGTATATGATATAAATTTATGTTTATTTCAATAATTTATATTTATCTAGCTGAACCACCAAAAACATATACAAGGAGGGAAAGAGGATTCCCCAATTTGGCTCCTAGGGTTTTTCACCTAGGAGCTTGGATGGAAGAATGGCACTCTTTCACCTAGTGATATGCTTTTTGGGTAGGTTCATTCAAAGGGTAGGGGTTATGTATGGGTTGTGAGGTGTGTGTGATAAGTGTGGCTAAATGAAACTAATGCTAACTATGAAATGTAAATGTAGACTAAATGCAAGCTAAACTAAATGGCCTAAATATGTACAATTTGTAACATAACTTGAAATAATAGAAGGGGGTGCACTTGGGTATTGAAAGTTGCAGATGAGGAGTCCAAAAATGTTTTGGAAATTGTTTGAAATATGTAGAGGGACACTTACGCCAAGTTGGATGACCTAGTCCTCTTGTCAAGAAAATCTGTCGGAGTGGGTTTCTACCAAAAGGGTATCCAGAAATGTCAAAATCCACAAAAAGCAGGTTCAGAGGGACTAGGTCGCCATTATTGGTCGCCTAGTCCTCTTCTAAGTTTCTAAGAATCTGGAAGTAGAGATTAGAGCCTTCAGTCTGCACTTCGAATCTTGATAGGTGTCTGGTTCAGATTCTTCAGAAAACGGGCTAAAAGAAGTCTCTAAGCTTCAACTATGGCTTTGTTGACCTGAGTGATCTTGATGAGTTGAGAACACCTTCTTGGCACCTTTCTCCTTGACAAGCCTGCATACAAAAACCTACAAAACACATCTGCAAAGAGGAGGAAAGGGTTAGGGTTAGGGATTAGGGATTTGCCTTAGTCAAAACCCTTTGATGATAATAAAATCCAAATGAAATACAATGAAAGGAATGGATGACTGAATAATAAATAAAATGCAAACACTTACCAAATCCTTTGTTGAAGATGTCTGCAACATGCAAGAATCAACTCCAATGGAGGTTGCTTGTGTTGCCTTGTGCTTGATTACTTACTTGGGAAGCTTGAGTGCAAGAGTGCTTGTGAAGAGATATAAAAAATGAGCTTGGGAGAGAGGGAAATGAAGGTGAAAACCCTTATTTATACAAAATATGCCCTAATTTTCCCAAAAATGCAACATGATAGGCTGACACTAGGGTTTTGGAGGCAAATTCCCATTAGGTTTTGATTTAATTTTGAAATTTAAGCCAAAAAGGACTAGGTCCCCCAAGGTGGCAACCTAGTCCACTTGGGAAAATTCAAGTGGTGGTCGAGAATAAAAAGGTGTTAAATTATGTTTATCAGACTTGCCTCTCGAAACACACTTAAGTCGGAACTAAAAGTACATTAAGGGGATAAATTAACATTAGAAAAGGGTTAAATTGATGATGATAAGCCTAGGAAAGTGTGAAAATGCATCACAACACTTTGTCACAAGGCTCAGGAAGGGGTAAAAATGGGTTATTAAGGTGAATTATGTTGAAAAGGCCTTAGAAAAGTGAGGAAATGTGTTACAATACTTCACAACACTTTAGTAAAACACTGTTAGATTATTATTAAATTGTAAGCTTTCAAGACTGAATCAAGGCAAAACAAGGCCAAAATCTAAGGGAAAAGGCCAAAATGAGTGAAAAAGTGCCAAAGACTACACTTTTTGGCGACACACCAACTATAAGGCTATGGTTAAAATGCTAGAATTTTGTACATGTAGGCCTAGTTAGGAACTCGTTTTTTATACTACGACTGCACCTAATTATAAGAAAGTGGTAGCATATCTTGAAAAATATATATTTTTTGTCATTCGTATGAAATATAGTTGATATACCACTTAAGTGATAATTTATCCTTGTAATTACTCAAGATATTTTAGAGATTGCAATATTTTTTCTTGAGTTATATCTTATTTTCTTGGGGTCTTGTGATTATTTTATTCTTTTTTATTTCTTTATTGGATTTTATTAGTATATTCTAAGTTATTTATTTATCATAATCTTGTATTTAACAATGAGTTACTAAGACCATGGTAAGGTAGGTTGGGTGTTGGGTTGGGTCATGGGGATATACCCTAAGTCAAAAAAATAAAATGAGTTAATTAGAAAATATAACACAATGATTATGTTGCCATATGGAGTGTAACGATCCCATAGATATAATCAACAATACATATAAACATAAATATGCATAAATATAAATCCGTCTTGAATAAATATCAAAATATGATGCTATTTGAATTCCTTTGTAATTGACCATTGTGGATGGAGTGACCAATCCTAAGCTTAGAAATATCCTTAATCGTGGAAGCGGAGGCACAATAAGTGCACCTTGTTCCTTGGTCTTTTAAAATGAAAAGTTTTTTGATAGGATAGAAAGAAAAAAGGGATAGGAAAGTAAAAAGTTGTGTGAGATTTACTAGTAAAACATGCAACATAATCAAGATATTTACTTAGGTAATAATTGGATTTGGATTCCATAGTTACATTCTTGTTTGTGTAGTTCCTACCTATTCCTAGCATGGGATGTTAGTGGGAGAATTTTATTTCATTTATGTTGAGATGTTAAATGATCATGATTTGACATTATTAGTTCATGTCCGGATTTGTGTTTCCTCTATGGTTATTTTCTTGTTATGCTTTTTGTCAATGGCACTAAAATGTATATATGTGTGATTTGATGCCAAGGCCTTCTAACAAGACTCATCCTAATAAAATATAGTACTTCTCTTGAGGGGATAGGATAATGGATAAAATTTATTGGCTATGTGCAATGAACCTATGGATAGCCTAAATATTTCCTTGGAGGATATGGAGTACTTAATGTTTCTCAATGGAGATATTTCAATGATCATTACAAATTTAGTGGGATACATCTAGATATGTTATGCCTAGCAAAAATGAAGCCCACTATATTACCTAATCCAGCCCCAAAGACTCATTTCATTGAGTTGAGGCATAACTTGTATTCATGTAGCCACCAAAAGATCCTTTGGAGGAGATGTAGGTGTTCATCCCTTCTTTTTTTTTACTCGAGATGGCATCTACATAATATTAAATGATTTAATGTGGCATTTCATGGAATATTACTATTATAACTTTTTGATAGGTAGCCTGAATATTTTTCAACCCAAATGACATGACCTAATAGAAAAATGAACCACCCAAAGGAGTACTAAAATTTATTTTATGCTAATCTTAAGTAGAAATATATATCTAGTTTTAACTATCAAAGACATCCATGGCTATCAAAACATGCCCTTGATTGGTTTATTTTGTGACTAAAGTTGAGGATTTTATCATGGATATCAAAAGACACCTTTTTGTAATCATATTGGATAGATGGAACTATAAATATTTGTGGGATGTAATATTGACACATTGCACTTGTGGATTCATCTTTTGCACTATCTCTATGGACTAGTTCTTAAACCTACATCATCATATTGGAAGAAACTTGTGTGGGATATTAAGACTGGCCATATCCTAAGACCACACCTAGATGGTCACTATTGGCATTGGATGTCTTTGTGACATTTGGATGACACTCTAGGAGGTGTAATCCTATGTCTCACCTTGTTCCATATAACGAAGAAGTTCTATTTTGTTCTTAACTCATTCTCATTGTATACTTGTATCATTTGGTATAATAGCATTATTCTCTCATATTTGATCTCTCTTGGTCTTTTATTGTAACTCCTAGATTTTGGGTAGCTACATCTTCAACCAAATATTTCACGGTATAGAGAATTTTATACCAACTCATACATTAAACAATCATGAAAAGGATAATCCTAATAATATTGTAAAATTATGGTTGTCAAAACTTGTGAACACATATTTTTGTTAGAATTGTTTGTTTAAAGAAATTTGTGAATTCCTATCTATAAGTCATGAGATTTTCCTTCCAAGTGTTATTCTTCCATATAAAATTATAAATAAATGATCTTTAACCTATATGTTTATTGACCATTTCTAAAATGTTTCACATTTTTGTATGTATCATTCATAATATAATTTATATATTTCTTATTTAGTAAGAAATGTGTAAAATTTTTGTCTATGACATTTTTAACTGTTGAGAGATGGTTCACTTCTCCTAACAATTTGATTAATACAATAATTTAATCAAGGAAATTATACTCCCTTGCAAGTACTAAACATCTCATCAAATATTTCATGTATCATGAAATCAATTTAAATATATTCTAGATCAATATAAAAGGCGCATTATCCTAATCTATCACATGTGTTAAAAACACAACCATCATAAATATTCACTATTGCACTAGTTGTTTATTAGTGCACATTGGAACAACCCAAGTAGGAATGAAGTACCTAAAAATATTTGGAGTCATTGATTAAGCATACAATTCATAATTTTAATAAATCCAAATTTATACTATGAAATATGATAGATAAGTACCTAAAAATCTTTGGAGTCATCGATTAATTGAAAAATCAAGGCTACACTACTTTCAAACTTATTAACTTTCTTCAAAATATTATTTGGGAAATAGGTGTCAATTAAAATCAAGGGAAATAATGTAGCCACATGAACACTAGAAGATATCAAGGAATTCTTTAAATACTTACATAAAGTTGGATGATAGTCATTAGTGATCCATTTAGCATCTTATTATTTTTCCCAAATTAGTGTCTTCCACTACAATAGGAGATATGAAATGAAACTTAAAATTAATAACATTAAATAGTTTTTAGAGAATCATAATGCATAAAATTAATATGTATAGATTTATAAACATCAACTTGTTAATAAATCACAACCCATAACTTAAATAATCTCTCATCCATCGTTGCACACAAGGACCATGTATCATTTCAGCCTTAATAGCTATAATCATATATGTTTTCTAGCAAAATTGAAGACTAATTTGCATATAGTATGGAATTTGATCCATCATTGGCATATCCCAATTACATATTGAAGAGAATAAATAACTTCATATACAAGTAAACTCAAAATAAAATTTAAGATAAGACATATATTATTATTCAATTTTTAAAAATTATTTTATTTTCAAATTAGGTTATGATAGTAATAAACTACATGATAAATAAATAACTTACTTGATCAAAGCATCCCTAAAGGGTATGAGCTCATCAATTGGATACCTTCATATAACAAGTAAACTAGAAATAAAAAGATAAGACATACATTATTATGATTTAAACTTTTTGTTTTCTGAAGAGGGTACAAGTTGTAGAAATTTTTTATATTACTAATATCTAATTAAGGTATAATTGACCTTTATAGCTCTTAGTCCTCCAAAAAATTTGCTTTATGGACATCTAAGATAGAAATTCCAATTTATTGTTCATTTAATTTTCTACATAATAATATGTTTGCATGGGATTTGGATATAAAATTTAATGAATAGTGACAACCTATTTTTAATCATGTTCATGTGTAGAAAACTACTAGATTCCCAAAGGAATTGGAGAAAGAAATAAAATAAATAGTAGGAAGGTGGTTATTCCCTAATCACACTTGAATTTGAGTTGAAGGTGATTCATTGATGTCTTGATTCTTCATATCTCCTAATTGAACTACATGCAAGTGTATTTTTGTAAATCTTGCTCTTCACTAAAAATTTGAAGGCAAACACATTTTCTAACTCTTCTTAGAAAAATATGGAAACTAATATATAATATTTAATTGCTATCTCCTTTTTGTTTTGGAAACCAAATCTTGCCGACCTTATATGCAAAGAAATGAATAAATGTATATTTAAAAGCCCAACTCTTATCACTAATACTATTGTCTTTTCAATAAATAGAATTAATTTTTTAAAGATAGCAATCTTCAATATATTGAAAAGTATATTAACACAACAAGTAAATATAATGTATAGAGTATCGTTTCAATAGTTCAAAATACCCCTTTTGATGGAAATTGAGAAAATAAAAAAAGGGTCAATGCCATCTCCAAATTGGCAATGATCTTCATCATGGAAGGTTGAATACATAACGATGTTTTTGATATCACTTGTCAACGAAGCTTCTCAAAGGAAGCTGGAGCAACAATGGTGTGCTTAAATCTAACCAATGAAAACAAACAAACTATTAACATAAAACCAAGTCAAGCAAACCAAATTTATATGAAAACTAGGTCAACAAGCTCACCGTGTTGAACAAAATTCTAAAGTTTGAATTTTTTTTAGTGGATAGAAACTTCTTCCTACTACCATCTCGGTATCTTACAGAGAAATGCAAGGCAGAAGAAGCATCCAATGGGCCTACCTCTATGCGCACTGACCCACATTTTAAAATAAGTTCTTTTGTCATCTTCCAATTCACAAATTAACGTTTACCTATTTTCTGCTGCAACTTCTTAGGCAAATAATTCACATCTTGTAAAAAGAAAGGAAAAAACTTTCAGGTAAAGAAATAAAGGAGAAAATGGAGAGCCAAAGCTTTGAGATTGCGGGATTCTTGCTTTCTAGATTCAGGGTCATGTGGGTCATTAATGCTATACTCATACAGATGACTGTCTATCTTGGAATACTATCTCAGGAAAGAATTGTTGGGTCTGGTTTGTTGAAGATTTTTGGAGGCATTACCCTGTTTTGTGTTGTGGGGATGGCTCTGTTTCATGTGTTTGAAAAGTCAAGAATTAGTGAAAACGCCATAATTTTTCATTCATCTGTGGGTCGGCAAGGCAAGGGAATTTGCTGGCATGTTTTGCCATCCTCACAAGAAAATGTGTGATTTTGAAGCAGGTTTTTTGCTCCGAAATTTTTTAATGTAAGTTGAGATTGCATTTGCCATTTAGAGCATTGTTAGGTACCTACGTGATTTTAATCTAATCACATTTCTACGAGGCATTCAACGAGACCACATTTCTTTCAGGCATTTTGTCGAACAGTTCACTTGGCTTGTCTATACTTTCACTTTCTGCATACACGTTTACCAGAGCAGTAGCAACTACATCGTCTGAAAAAATTCCTATAGCCTTTACTCTTTGATGGATGCCCATATGCTACTCCAAAGCTTTCATTCTGGCGCAGGCTGGGAGGATGCCGCTAAAGGTTGTAGAGGCTGACTTCGCACTTGCCAATTTTTGCTTGAAATGAACGTTTCTAAAGCATTTTTTTTTAAATCCATTTTGTGCATATCCTGCAATCATAGCATTCCATGAAACTGCATTTCTTTGAAGCATTCGGTTAAACAACTCACTAACCTTGTCTATGTCTCTAACTACATCTGATAAAAGCCCCCTAAGGATACGTAAACCCTGTTCCAATGCTCCCAATTTGGCATGGGCTAGGAACATGCTGGTATATGTATAATGATCGGGTTAGAGACCTGTTTGTTGCATACAGTGATACAGTGTGACTCCCTTAAGACACTTTATGGCATCCACTGAACTTCCGTAGCTGCGCGGGAATTGTTTGAAATTTGTGTTTGAATTTCTTCACGTGTGGGAACAGTGTTTGAGATTTGAATTTGGTTTTCTTCATGTACGGAAACTGTTGACCACTAGCTGTAACGGCGAGTATCTACGCTGTAACGGTGAGTGTTTATTGGAACGGAAATGGTAAGGGAACATAACATATTAGGCGGGCCCACCAGAACACTCTAAGTAGTCAACGCTTAGAGTGTGCTGGTTAAGCCAACCTATTGTGTGCTAGAGAGCATGCATGCAAATATCAGAGCATGGATGAACCCCATGATCTATGGGACGAAACGTCTCAAGATACCACCTCAAGGAGTGTAATTATTGTTGTTTAATCTCAATCTGGTTACTGACTAAAATTAAGGTAGCTTAAGGGTAACATTTCATGCACTATTTGATAGAAATAAAGGCATATTTATATACATCCTAGTGCCAACACGATAAAAAAAAATTCATGTCAAAATGAAGATCATACCATGCGTTTCTATTGAAAAAGCAACTCTACAAAGAGAGACTTGATTAAATACAATTCACAATATGAATGAGGTGTGAGGCTTGCAAACGTTCCAACACAGATCATTAATCATATTAGATTACTTCTCTCCAGGAACGTAACCAAGGAAATAATACGTACTAAATCAATAGCCAACCACGAAGCTCTCAGATAACTACATAGTGACGGGGGAATACAGGTTTGCAAGTTGAACCTTTTTTATTCCTTTGATTAGGTTTGTCTCAAATGCTAAGATTGCCAAAATAGCTAAAAACACAGAGTGAAAACTTAACTCACTCGATCATTGAGTTTCATAGAGCCAACCGACTACTAGCAACAAATGAACTCTAATTTTGACCTTAGCTAACAATCTTCAAGTCCTAAAAGTAAATAGAAAAGGAAATAGTCGCTTATTTTATGACAAGGAGAGGTAATGCATAAAGAACATATACACATTTTCATCTTATTTCATATGTGAATAAAAAAATCAGGTCGATCAAGCCGAGTAAAGATTCCATACCGAATCCAAATACATCTCAGAATCTGGAGGCATCCTTCAATGATTTCCTAATGATCTGGTTTTAGTGTTTTACATCCGTTTTTCCCTTCATCCTTCTCCTTGTCTCGTGCGGTCCTCTGTCCTTTGTAGGAATCAAACATGCTTTGGTACCATGTTGAAGTGAGCAACCAAGATCTTCAATCTACAACACCAGATTACCTCCATAAGAAATAGAGAGAAGCAACAATATAATATTTTATTCCACCAAACAAGATTTGTAATATGATACAATATGATCAATATGGAATACTATAATACAATGCTATACAAAATATGCTAGAGATGCCTTGCTTATAAAGACAAGGATGAGAGATAGAAAAATACAATATCATGACAAGTGTATTAATCCTATCACATGAGACAACTAACTCATAACTACCTGGGATGATGTGAAGTCTTGATAAGACAACTATGAAGTTTGTCTAGATAAGACAACTAATACTTCTAGAAAATGCTTATATCCTAAGTAAACTTAACATGTGAACTAAGTCCCTTAAGTCCCTAGTAAAGAATTAACTAGGTACAAGACTTATTCACATCAACACCCCCCCTTAAGTGCAACTTAGGGAGGAACAAACCAATGCAAATATGCAGAAGATGGGTCCTGACAACAAGGCTTGATGAGGTACCCATGCACAAAACAAAAGACTCTCTCACAAACGGAGAAAAGGAGAAAACTATGTGGGAGAAAACTCCTCTCCAAAAGAGAGATACACTAGATGAAGAACAATGTCCCAAAGAATAGGAACATGAAGAACATCACTGAAGCAGGAATAAGCTACAAACAACTGTCGAAAGATGATTGCTATAGTGCTAAAACTGAAGAGCCTCCTCTGAAAGTAGGATGATCAAGATCGAGAAAACAAAAATCTGCATGAGTGCCCCAATGACACTACTCAACAATGATCAAATGAAAACAAAGGCAATAACATCTATCAATTGAAAATACAGATGGCACATGAATCTGTACGAGTGACCCCAACAACACTACTCAACCAATTGAAGTTGAAAATACAGGTGCCAATAGTATGAGGAACAATGATCAATTGAGGAAGAAAGGTTTCCTCCACAAAACAATAGTACAAGAGTGTCTATATGGTAAATGCTCCATCTCACCGAAATACATGGGTAACTAGCCGCTGCATCCGCCTAGTACATAAGAACAAATACTAGATACATAGCTCACTCCAAAGTGAAACCAAGGAAGCATTAGCATGAACAATATGATACCCCCCATAATGCTTACTTGGGAGAGGCATGACAGATCCACTGAAACTTTTTGTATCACCATGTAGTGCATGAAGGAGAAGAAGCAACATCTGAAGGTGCACAAGGATGTATTGCTGCCATCACATTCTTGCATTAAATCCACCATTTCCACCATGTTGATCCCGCACTCCTCCTTTCCCAACCATTTCATACAAATATAATTACATTAATCGTGCGATGAGAGAGAGTGATTCCTTTCTAAAGATAGTCCCCACCTTGTGTGATGATGCTCATGCATTAAATGAAAACCCGTTATGAGCTAAAAGAGTGCTCGAGCATTTAAATGTATACATGCATCCATTTAGTTGCATAAGTAAACGTGTTTCATACAAATGCAAGCAAATTTAAATTTTCTTTTCTTTTTTGGTACTACAAATAATTATTTGAATAATTCATTTATTTTCTTATTTAAAACTTAATATCAATAGTTAAAATGATAATAATATATTCTCTTATATTATTATTTCACACACACACACACACACTCGTATATATAAATGCAATATGCCAAGAAATTTGTTTATTATTATTTTCTTTTCAAACTCAATTTTCCAAAAAGATGAGAAAATCTTAATTTTCTTAATTTCATTTTTTTCTTCTTGAGTTTAGTGATTGAGTTTTCACTTGGAATGAGATGCGACACTTCATCATGGGCAAGCTATGCAAATTTTAGAAATAGATATATTTGGGTAAGATAGATTTAGACAAATAAACCAATTGGTCTAATGAATTTTAAAGTGAACAATACACAAATGAAACTATCACTTTCGTTACCACCACATGAAAAGTAATGGTTGTCTAATTCAAGATGATATACGATACTCTATCAACTATGAAAACCTCAAAAAAATAGGAAAAAACAATTAACATTATCATTTCACACGAAATCAAAATGAATCTCCATTGTTAATGATAATTAAAGGTACAACAAGAACATGAAATTCATATGTGATAGGTTCCATAACCGAAGCACTTCAAAATGCTTCAATGTCGAATCGATCTCCCCTACTTCTACTTGTACCAACTAGAGTTGCAACATTCAATATAGGTGCATCAACTATTCATTCCAAATTGAAAATTCCAATCAAAGACTTCAAAGAGTTGGAAGGAACAAGATTAACAAGTTTTCAAGAGGAATTAGCACATATCAAATACATATTAATTGATGAAATTATTTTTTTTGGTGAAAGATTGATTGAAAGCATAGATTCTTGACTTCGTTAAGCTTTTCCTCAAAATTCAAATCGACCCTTTGCAGGTATGAGTCTCATTCAAATTGTAATAATTGTATACGATTAATTTTAACAAATTTGCTTGAAATCTATTGTATTTCCTTATTTATCAATTAGACATTTCAATATAACATTTATATATTGCTTTCAGGAATATCAATGATCTTGGTTGGAGATCTCAGAGAATTACCTCTTGTTAATGACATACCCCCATATGAAAGCAAAAGATGAGCTAAAATATTATGAGAAGAATTCAAAATTGGCATTACTTTAGATCACATTTTTAGACAAGATGGATTAAATAATAAGCAACAAAGATTCCGTCAACTTCTAAAAAATATTAAATATGCAAACCCTACAATAGATGATCGAATATTGCTAATGATAAGATCTAATGCAAGACTAGATGCAATAACTACTGAAGAATTTGACAATCATGTTAATTTGTTTTTAACAAATGATAATGTTCATTATCATGATAGAAAAAAATATACTCATTGAAAAATCCAATTGCACAAAGCATTACAACAAAAAATGGAAGTGTCAATGCAACAAAAGGATGTACAAATGATGAGTTTGATATTAAATTATTATTAAGTAAAAATGCAAGGGTTATGTTAACATCAAACTTATGGATAGAAGCAGGGCTTGCCAATGAATTTCTAGGACATGTTCAACAAATTGTATATAAACCTGAAACAACAACACCTCAACCATTAACCTATGCATCAGTACAATTCGACAGTTACTCAAGAATTTCATTCAATGATCAACATCCTTCCAATGTCCCAATCACAAAAATTCAAAGGGGTAACTCAATACAAATACCATTAAGATTGACTTGGGTATTAACAATACACAAATCACAAGAGTTAACTCTTAAAAAAACCATTCTTGATGTAAGACCAATTGAAAGAATATGATTAACATTCATGACAATGTTTCATGTCAAGTTTGTAAATGAACTAAAAATTATGCCACCATTCACATGAAAAAATGAAGAAGAGAAAGCAAGTTGTAAACAAAAAAGTAAAAGAAAATAAGCTCGAAGCCTTAGAATATAACTAAAACAAGAAATATACTTTTTGATTCAATACAATGTCCATATCTATAAATCATATTCATTCTTGCTTTGTTTCATTTCTATTAAGTTTTATGTTCTAAAAAAAAATATGTGTTTTAACATTTCCAAAATCATTTAGTGAAAAAAAAAGAATGCTTGAAAAAAAGATATTTTGACGTTATTTATATAAATTATAATATAAGATAGATATAAAATTCTAGCTTTTTATGTTTTTAAGTTAAAATCTAAATAAACACCTCCAAATATATATTATTTTATTATAAGATACTCCATTAATATAATACAATGAACATTAAATATATTATTACAAACAAACAAATAAATATACTAACAACTAATTTAATAATGTCAAATAAACTATATTTAATTTATGTTAAATAATATAATAAAAAATAAATAAAAAAAAACTAATTATATATAAAATACTTTAATCACAACATACCCAAAATTACAAAACATAAATATATAATTTTTACTATTAAAAAAAACTTATTATATAATTTTTACCATAACCCAAACAAAAAATTTAAGTCCAGTGATTCGGGTGCTCCCAATTTCTCTCTTCCCCACCATTTAAAAATGTCATTGCAATTATAAGATACTTAAACATTTGGAAGATTTGAAAACTGTGAAAATTTATTGGAAGATTTGAAAACTGTGAAATTTTTTCCCGCCTGCAGAGACCAGCAGCACAGATCCGAACACTGAAGGAAACCTGCAGCTATAGCCTGGAAGTCGTCCGCTCACCAGAAGTTTCAATGGAAGCAGATGCCATTATTTCCAAAGCGGACGGCTCCAACGTGGCCGGTCTCTACAGAGAGCTGCTAAGCTTTCTTGAGCCTCTTAATGGACTGTTAGGCTCTGAAGGAAAAGAAAACGCAGTTAAGTCTACGGTACAAATTCATGGGCTTGCCAAGCGTTATGTACCATTTTTGGGCCGTTTGTTGAAGGTTTCTTGCAACAATTTAACCAAAGGAATCTCATCTTCAGAAACGGAGCAGAAAAGAGCCGATGAATTGTTTCGAAGCGTAAAATTGGCTCTAGATTGTTTCGATGCCCTACGGCCGTGTCTTGTTGGGAATCCCCACGAAATAGAAGTTCAGAGGTATTGGATGGTAAGGCGTTTGATGGTCTGGAAGCGGTTTACTGAGGCAAGGGAGGAATGCTGGGTTACACTCCACAGTTTGAAAGTAAATATCTTCTCTAAGGAGGAAAAAGGGAAAAAGGAGGTCGTGGCTCCTACTAGGAAAGGCTCGGGGAAGAAGAAGGAAGTTACAGCTTCTTCCACGAGGAAAAAGGATGTTGGGGCATCTGTGAGGAAAACGAAGGAGAAAGAAAATGAAAACGAAGGGGTCAATCTGTATGGCGAGCTGGCAGAGGCTGCAGATTCAGGGCTCGTGGGGTTGGTGGTTGGTCTGGTTACGGATTTGATCATTTGCACCGGGGAAAGCAAGCTTAAGGAGGCCGATGAATACCGTAAGCTTTTGGTGCTCATTGATCAGCTTGTCCCGTGGCAGAGGTTAAATGGTGCTTTGAGTTTTGAATTTTCCATTTGGCGTTTGAGGCAGAACGAAATAAATTGATTGTGATAAACTCAGATTTTTGGGTCTGTCTTATGGGTGCTTGTTATGTTGTATAATATTGTTAACAGCTGCTCTAGTTCCACTTTATTGCCATGCTAATGATGGTTATTCCCAGTACACTGTGCTTGACCCGTGGAGGCTAGTTTGGCTAGGAATCAGCTGCTTTGTTTCTCTCTCGTTGTTGCTATTGGAGCACACATGTTGAAGGTTCCAACAATTTCAGAAATATGTTCCACCATTACCAGTGATTTGTGTCACCAATTCTCTGGCACTTTCCCTTGAAAATTCATCTAAGTGGCTAGCATTTGGGAATTTGCTTACACCACAAAAAATAGTTAACTCCACTCACCCTTGCACAATTTATCCCATATCATATCCCCCAAAACATTGGCACCATTGTTAATAGATTTCCCCTTTTCTTAGGCATTAAATGCTGGGCTGCCACTTGATCTCTACATTTGCCTCCAACGCTCAGAGCCCTTGGACTTCAGAGCGGAGTGTGATTTGTGTCTAGTTTGAATGAGCCCTGTATAGGGTTTTCCTGTTCTATGTAACCATTAACTTTTTTCAATCAGCCATGTCATTGGTGATGCTTTATTGGAAAGTCACGGAGATTGCTTTTGCCTTGTAAAATGAGATATTATAAAGTTTAGTGTTTTCTTTTGACTTAATATTTGTGGCTGTAGGGTTTCGGACAAGAATAATATTGAAAAACATCGGGGCATGCTATTCAAAGGATTGTATAAATGTGTTCTATTCTTGGCAGCTGAATCTAGTTACTTTGATCCCAAGTTGACAAGGACATTTGTTTTGCTAGCACTTGACAATTGTTCTTGTTCTTCAGTGAAGGATCAGTTTCTAAAGGTGGGTGTAATTATGTTGGTAAGAAGTTTGATTTGTTCTTTAAAGATTTATGGTTTATTTGATGAGTTTTGTGGATGTTATATATTATGTTTTTGACAATGGGAGAATGCAGGTAACTCGTGGAATTTGCGACCAACTTGTCTCTGGAGGGCCTGATCACTCTTTCATAGTTGTTGAGATATGTAAAGTGGCTTTGAGTACTGTTTTCAAGGGTCCACAGGTATCATTGCATTTATTGAACCTAGCAATCTATTTGTTATGGATGGGTATTATGTACATTCAATTTCCATGCAAGGTCATTAGATTTTCTGTGTAACTTGTTTCCAAACTAAGGCCTTGAGTTTCTTCTATCTTTTCTGTAGATGTTTTGTGTTTGGATGTACATATGAAGCTAAGATTTCTTATTGTTGCATTCTGTTTCTAGGATTGCTTGTGCAGGCATATTAATAAGTGACAATTGCTTTGAATGGATACTATAATTTTTATCCCGTTTTATGCCTTTGAACAGGGAAACCTTGATTTTAGAAGTAACTGCTTTATAGTAATCAAACAACAGTTTTTGTAGATTTTTGAGTTGTCTTATACTAGGGAATAAACATAAGTGTTCTTTCTTAAAGTTAATTGTGTTAAATTACATCCAACGGTGATCTAGCAATTCAGAAAAAATAACATTCATTGAAGGCTAGATGTGAGTGTATTAGGACAAATATAAAAAAAATATTTTTCATTTAAACAAATGGGAGCCATTTGAACTCTTTACGAATGCAAGTGTTTGCATGCTCATGTGCATGTGTTTGTGTACATTTTTCTTGTGTTATTACTTATAAGGGTTGATGTTGGGGAAATGAAGGATGTAGGAACCATGGTTCAAAAACTTGGACTTGACAAAAGCTTGGGAGGCTTAAAATTTGACTCCAACTTGGGTCTTTGTGAAAATTCAGCAAAAACTTGGCAAAATTTAGAAACATTAAAAAACACATAAATTTGTAAAATAGTCTTAAAAGATATACATAAATTTGAATTTAGAGAACTTGTAAGTAGTTTTTCCTTTATATATATAAAAAAAACGAATTCAATACACATCTGTGTCATATGATATTCTTAAATTAACCACTTGTGTAACCTCAGCAGCCACTGCATCGCAGAGCTGCACATCTTGGCAAGTGATCCATGCAAGGGGAAATTTGAAGCAACTGATACTTCCTTTCATGCCTACTCCACAATAATTGCACACCAGTATTCCTATCTCTCTGCTTGGCGCACAATGCTTCCAAGTGGTGTCCTTAGCCTTGCCACCACACTTCTGTTGTTTATCAATGTCATTTCTCTATCAGAAAATTGAAATTTTTAATTTAAAGCCTAGCAAAAAGGAAAAAACTGAAAAATTTAAACGTTGTACAAAGCAAACAATAGTGGCTAGCTTTCACAGAAGCAACTTGAAATGATCAGACCTAGAATGAAAAGAAAAAAATGAAAAACAAAAAATAAGTTTCAAAAAGTTACATTATTACATACCTGTCAAATGCATTTGATAAGTTCGCCAAATCAGTCCATAGTCATTCAGATTGGTCAAAATCACCTGAAAGTGGACACAATTGGATTAAAGTATTGTTAGGTCAAAAGCACAAAGGAGAAAATGTAAAAATGAGGTGTTTTTAGGGGTTTTCTGCTGGTGATTGTCATAAAGTGCAGGTTGGTGAGTTTACTTGTTGGATTTGCCAAATTTGGTGAGTTTTCTGGCAAGTGAATTGCTGGAAACTTGCCTGCAATTTGCTGGACACATTCTGCTCGTAAACTAGTTAGTAAATTGCCAAGTTTTTCATCTATAGTAGGGACTAGGGACTATAAATCTAGCATGTATAAATTTTCTTAGACAAATCCCAAAATATTGGAGTGTTAATTGCAAATCACCTTTAAATGTTTGCACCTTAACATCATAGGATACAAATGCCAAGTCCAGAAGCATGTAGGCCTAACACAGAATGCTATTGGTGCAAGTTAATTCCTTCGGAAAACACCATTATTGCCAATGGCACAGGAGAAGTTCCTGTTGGTCAAAGGTAATTTGTGATGGGAATGGTCTACAAGCATTTACAAGTCAATTTTAGATAAACTTAATGTTAATTCAAACATAAAATTGTTATTATTGGTGAATGCCTATGAACAATTAATAGCCTTAAGAATCTTAGATCATAGCTCTGTCTCTCTTCCTGTATATAGATAGATGGATAGATAGATAGATAGAAGACTTTTTGGCAATTATGAAATTAATAGTTTTAATTCAAGTTTTGGCTATATATATTATTACAAAATGTGTTGGAATGATATTATCTTTTGTTTTGTGTGAGTGATGACCTGTTTGGTTCAGCCCATACCCTACCGGTTTCATTCACAAACCAGTGTTTAAGTGATATCTGTTGTTTTTAGGTTAAACACAAGTAGATATTTCTTCTTTTCTGTTTAAAGCCTTAAAGATCTACATGTGTAGCTCCAAAATTCAGTCTTATACGTTTGCTGTTCTATACTTGGTGATTCTACATTACACTGTCACACAATATTATAATTTTGCAGATGTATGAATCCTAGACACAATGAGTTTGCAACATGCCAGAGAGGAGAATGAAATTTACAAGTTGTGGATTCAGTTTTGTATATTGTGAAGATTCCTAATGTACAACATACGCCATTCTACAGAATCTTGTAGGGTGACAAATATGAGACCCATGCTTTAAGAACCAATGGTAAATGCTAACTGTATAGTTACTATTGATGGTAAGACTTTACTGGGATTCTAAGGAGAGACTGTTTGGTTTTTGAAAGACTTGTTTTTATTTCATGAAGCTTCTTGTTATGTAGATCATGCCTTTGGTTGATTTTTATGTGATTTATTTTGATCCTAGTGACCATGTAATGATACTTTTCTCTGAGTATAAAATTGGATAGGTATAATATATCAGAGTCAGGTTTATATGGGAGTGGATCTATTAGTGTTATTATCTAAGCTCAAACATTATAAAGTATATCCATAATTTATATACAACTACAAAATAATGCTTATTTATCAATATTCACTAACTTAAGCATATTAAAATCCTCATCATTAATATATACAATTACATTGAAGAATATGAATATTATCAAAAGCAAATGAATAACATATTTTGAGAAATCAATTAATTCAACTCTATTCTCATCTATTTATAATTATAAATATTTTTTAATAATAAGAAGTTCAGTACTTATCTGAATCACAACACTTGGAAATGTCACTCTCACCCTAGGAGGATTTTAGTGGTCTTGGCCCTCATAGCTATGACACACTCTAGAAAATTTGTGTAAAAACACATGTGCCTACTTGCACCAAAACCTTGGCCAGGACAATCTTGAGGCACTTTGTACCATGAGTTGGACACACTTGTGTGCCCTCTTCTTTAATGCCCATAGCCCACCAAACCACCTTCTTCTTTGAGTGATCTCCATGCCCCTTTCCAAGTCTCACATAAATGCTTTATATAAGCCTTAAGGGGTGGTTTTCAAATGATCACACCCTTTCATGATGGTTGTCTTTAATAATTATTTAATAAATACATTTATTTCTCCCTTTTTAAAAAGGATTTTTATAAATATTCTCTATTAATCTCCATTTTAACAAATGGATCATATTAGCTTTTATATTTCTATCTCTCTTTAATGCTAAAGGGTTATTTCATAACTTTCTTTTCACTTTGGGGAAAAAGTTCCATAATATTTCTCCCCTTGTAGTTTAGTTGTCCTTAGTAGCATGAGATGCATTTGCATCATGATTGAAAAACACATAATTAATAATTAAAGATACTGACATTGAATATGTTTGTTCTTCATAATGTTTCTATTTTATTTTTTAAAATCCATCTACATTCTTTTCTTCTTTTAATCCATAGATCTTTTTTTCTTAATTTCATTTTAAATTCATAAGTAATTTCAATAGAATCACTTTGTCAATCAAAATTATGATGAGAACTATATATACATATATATTTATCTTATGAAATATATCATGAATTTAAAATTGAGGAATTGATGCTATTCTATATATTTAATCTCATATCTTTCAACTTTATTGGTTTGTTCTCATGTAACCCATTTTCTTTACATAAATGTTTTAATCATTTACATGTAACTTTAATATAAAATTTACAAAAGTATTATCATGTGTTCACATAACACTTATAAAGTGAATGGCATGCATATTATGCAGTCACTCATTGTCGAATACCATATAACCTATATACTCAAAACATATACTAAGACGATAATCATGCATTCTAGACTACATGAGTATCCTCTCTGCCTATACCAAATACAATTGAATGGAAACAAGTATACAATTACCCTTAAAAGAGTACATATCATTTCACATAGTCTCTAAAATAAAGTTTTGGGGCAAGTCTAAATCCATCAAGGATTCAAATGTATATTGGTTTATTGCTATCAACATGGTGTTTATAATATCCAACCTAGTCACACATAATTTCAACAATGATATAACATTCTAAGGATCTATCTTTATTGCATTTGATCAATGCTATAAATGTTTATTGTACTTTGTTACTGGGTTGATCAAGTCCAAAAACAAAGTACAAAAGAACAAAGATGGTACAAAGAATCTCACAAGCATCTTACTCACAAAAGAATAGAAATGAAAAAATACCACCCTTAAAACACTTCATAGAGAAATATAAGATAAATCTTTCATTCTTTCAGTAATTGGGTTAATGAATTTTGATATAACTTAGAGATGCAAATTAGTTTTGATTTTGGTTCTCTTTTTTTTTATTAGGTATATAACTGATTTATGTTAATATAATTCTTGTTGAACTTCTATATTATCGAAAACTTGTCATTTTTATTTTGGAGGTTCTCTCGCCCCCTTGTAAAAATTGGACATGTCTTCATGTTTGAAGCTAAGATAATCTATTTGGTTTCATAAAAATATTATTTCAATACAACCAACTTAGTTAAACATCACATGTTTTAAAGATTAAGACGTAAAAACGATGATGGGAATTGTGGATTATGAGCCCACAATGTAACTTACATTAGATGAATCATTGTAAATCATTGTCTTAAAATAGAGACAAAACAAAATGAAAATTAGTATGGATAGACAAACCTAACCATCACAAATACTATTTTAAAATAATTTCCTTGTATAAGAGCGTAACTTTCATTGGTCCTAATCTTATTTTAGTAACTCTATTTTGAAGACAGTTGTAGGATTAGGAAATTAGGATCGACTGGTAATAAGGTTCAAATTGTCTTGAAGGATGTCTTTCAAATGTCAAGGAGCTCCATCCATGGTTTGTGATGGCTTGAGGTTAACCTTAGCATGGTAAAGCGTTTGGAATCACGGGAAGTGAGAGGTGCCCCTTCACTATGATTTTTGTTAAGTTATAGATAATCTGTTCATAAGAACCAATAATTATACTCTTTTGCACTACTAGAGCACACGATTCACATAGATAAGTGATAGGTTGTACCTTATGCTTTTGAGCAATTGTTTGATTTTTCACCCTTCTTTAACACTCTTGATAGGAGATGCATGTAGTAAAGTAGGATTAGTGAAATACTAGATAGATTTCAAAGGAAAACCTTTAGGATCTAGGAAATATAAGAAGACTTGATTGCAAAGGTGGGAGCTTGTCAATATCGAATATGGATGATAATGAATTGATGTAATTATTGAAGAAGAAAGGATTTACAAAAAAGGAGTGGATATATACTTTAATATCCTTATGCAACAAAGAGGTTTTGTGATGGCCATCAAAGACAACCATCAAAATGACAAATTTACCTTGGGACTTGGGCATGTCCTCAATGAAGTACAATAGAGATATTAAACCATTGTCAAGTTGGTACAAAGAGAGGTTGCAATGTGCTAGGTGGCTTAATCGTTTCACCTTCATACATTGGTATGTTTCACATGTAGTTACAAAAGACTTAATGTCTTGCTTCATTCCCACCAAGTTTTGTGCTTGTCTTGATGAATCTAGAATGATTGGCAATAGGAGAAGAGTGCAATTATTTAAGAATGGTTGGTCCTATGGGGGAGATAGGAGTTGCAAAGGTGTATGAAAACTCATTTTATCTTTTGCTTGCCACGGGTGGGGAGGAACCTTAGCTATAGAAAGGTTAATCTTGATTTGTTGATCGAGATAGTTCATTCATGCCTCACCCTCCTACTCTGGCTCACTAATACCCTAAGCACTTTCCACTTTCCACCATAGGAAGGGATTGGAATTGTATGGATACCAACACTTAACCATAGGAATCAAATCACATAGAACTACTTCTACCTACTCGCAAGAGGGAAGAATTATTGTAGCTGCTTCATACCTCACATCTAGAAACAAATAGGAACCTAATTGCTACTGCCGTCCTTATGGTTTGCTATTGAGATGAACCAAGTATCAAATTGGAACAAAAAACCTATTATCAAACTAGCTAGATATACCCTTGTTTTTGGGTATGAGTTGTAGTAGAATCGAGAATGGATCCAAAACACTTGTGGCATTGGGTAGGGTTTGAATTTTTCAGGATGGACACTTTTGGAAAAGGAACATGGTATAATTGGGTGATTTTGACGTCAAGGTGGGTGTCAGAACCCTGGTGGTTCTCTGATTCAACTCTAATGGTTTTTGTATTGTATTTTTGCAATTTTTCGATTTTTTTGTGTTTTTGGGGTTTTTCACAGGCAAAATGAAAAAAGTACGATTTCTCTAGAAATTGAATAAAAATTCATAAAAATTCATACAAGCTTAAAAATGCACAGATTATTGCTCATAATGGATGGGCGTTCTTTTATTTCATCTTTTCCAGAACATACAATATTAAAATCTGAACTTGCAATGAAAATATATTGGATTTATTAATAAAAAACCTGGTTTTCTGTAAGTGGCGGCTGCAGCAATAAATGCTGGGGTACGGCCAGGAATAAAGAATCCTCCAGACTCTGAATACACTGCCAAAACTCCAATGAATGCTTAAGACCAAGCCAACGCCTCAAGCTGAGAACCAGAATCTGAGACAGGAGAATAATCTCTGAAGACCAGAGTACGGCCTGCAGGTACAGTGGTACGGCCAGTCTGCAGCAATTAATAAATGGTACGGCTGCCTTGAAATTTGTGCCAAGTCTCAAATGTAAGATCTCTGAAGAATTCGCCTTAACTGCCAGATGATATTCTCTGTAAATCTCTGCTAAAATAATCCAATATTCTCAAACTGTGATCTCTGAATGAAATCACCAAGTGCCAGCTTCAACTGATATTTCACAGCCTCAGTCTGCCTGATTCCTGAAGAGTTTTCGTTCTCCAGAAACGATCGTCTGCCGGAAACCCTAGGGTTTGCAAACTCCAATGCTCAGAGCAAAAATCAAGACAAAATTGAATAATAACATGATGGTTCGATTTTGCCTTGGGAAGAACAATATATTCTCCTTTGAAAAGTTCGACCTAATTCTCCATTAAAATAATCATTTAAATAAATGATTTAACTTTCACTTTGGACTTAGGAGAATTGATTTAATTATTGGCGCCCATATTTAATGAGCATTAAATACTCATTAAGTCACATTTTAATAATATAATATAAAGTATAATTAAATACTTTATAACTTAACCAAATAATTAAATATTTTAATATTTCAATAAAGTGACTTTATTATAAAGTCAAATTATTAAATATTTAATAACTCAGTAATTACTCCTTATTTCTCCGTCAAATCAATCAACTACTGAACTGGGTCGAATCTGAGCTGAAAAACTGCACCAGGTGCCCTGCCCGAAATAGCAGCTTCCGTCTGACCTAACTTTCTAAAAATAGAAAGTTCTCTGAAAAAGTTCTCTAGAAGATTTTGCGAAGGCCCAACCTGACACACTGCAATTCTGGAGCTAACCAACCCTGAGCAACTGCCAAAAAGGATCCTCTGAACACTCCTGTCAGCCTACGAGGATCAAATGATAGGCTAACCTCGTCACCAGCTGTGCTGACTAGGATGGGGACATGACAGTGGGAATCCTAACTTGAATTGAAGTCAATTTCAGCGCTAGTAGATTTTTCAATGCATTTTTTTTGACTTGTGACAAACGAAGCCCCAAATTCCCATCCCAAACACTAAATGATCGCATTATTTCACATTTTGTCTAAAGGAAAAATGCTCACAATTTGCTTGGGATTGAATTGAGGGAAAAGTAAAGCACATTTAAATATGCTTATGATTTTATTTAGTTACAAAATTGACCCCATTCTTTGTTCTTCTATTATGCCAATTTCATGGTGCGAACTGAGGAAGGCATTGAAATAGCATGAAAAGGAAGAACAAAAGAAAGGGAATCCTAGGCTAAATGATTTGTTAAATCAGTATTATGGATCAATTAGGCAACAAAAGATACACTTATATGGTCTATTGAGGGCACCTCTCATTGATTGTTAGCTATGGAGATTCCATGTGGTTAGAGATTTG
Organism: Sequoiadendron giganteum; assembly: GCA_007115665.2. Classification (NCBI taxonomy): domain Eukaryota; kingdom Viridiplantae; phylum Streptophyta; class Pinopsida; order Cupressales; family Cupressaceae; genus Sequoiadendron; species Sequoiadendron giganteum. The sequence continues at coordinate 168,747,908 of CM021101.1, read as the reverse complement.
CACAGGGAGATTGAGTTGTGTGCTCTCAAGAACAGGCCAATCGATTGGGGAAAGAGAATCACATGATAAAGTGGGCATATGATGTTTCATTCCTTCAAATCCTAGATGAAGATAGAGCTACCATGGCAAAGACTTTTGTTGTAGTAGAGTTGGTTAAATTGTTGTGGAATAGCTTCTTTGAAAAATTTCAACTTTGTATAGTTAGCTGCTATATTGTGGGCAGAAGTTTGGAATGAGATTGCCACTCGGTGAGGGCATGATTACTGATACTGTCCTTGACTATTGCTATCTATTATGACTCAATAATGTTCAACTACATATTAACCAAGCTGAAAATTCAAGCATCCAACTTTTCCCTATCTATTGTATCATTGAAACAGGGAATGGATATCTTGGTGTCCAACTTGAAATGAAGCTGTACAATGGAAAGGTGGTGGATACGTGTTTTGATGTCACGTCAAGACCTGTTTAAACCTGCTTGACATTTCCTGCGTAAGTTGGATCTTAAATTGATTTTAGTTGTAAGTAGTTGGAACATATGAGAACTCTAGGCTATGCCCAAATACTAAATTGCTGGTTGAGGATTGGGGTTCAGAAAAGGCGGTTTGTGGTTCAATTCATGATCCCGAAATGGATGTCAAAATCAGTCAAAATTTGTGACACTTTGCTAAGTCACTTCTTGAAGCCTTTGTCATGAACTAGACACAAGACAAGACCCAACTACTAAGACAGATAATATATAACTATCAAAAGCTTGTTCTATATACTCTTCATTATGTAATAAATAGCTGGGACCAAAGAATCTAGTTGTTGGTAGTACAAGCCCAAGTCCATGCACAATGCTTGTAATTGATCATGCAAAATACATCTTGGTTTGTTATTGTATGTGCAATTAGAAGGTTCAAGTGAAGATAAAATATTTATGATGAAATGTGATAATTACATGGAGGGAGGTTCATCACCACCACTAATGATTGTTCTATGGGTCACATATGCAGTTTCTTCACCAAACATTATTGTAGGAGTATTGGTTCTTCCATATAACATCTCTTATGCTAGGGTTCTTTTCATTTTGTGTTTGACAATTTTTGGTTCTTTAAAGACTTGTATTATATCTTTCCTTAGTGCATCAGGTGAACACATGCCTTTTTCTCTTTGTTGAGATTCAATATTTTGAATTTTCGCAAGGTTTAATTCCATGTTGTTTGGGTGGTCACCTTTAATTTTGTCTGGTAGCATCAAAGCAATCCTTCCACATGTCATCTCTTTTGGAGCTTGTTTTAAGGTTGTATTTTTGTTTGCATTTTATTTTGCACCTTCCAATGCAACACAAAATGAAACAGATGTGTGGTAGAAACACTCTTCAAATTCAAAGGGGTAGCTCCCTTGAGACCCAAAACTAACCTAAACCCTAACCTAAATAATATGTACTCACCATTTACAATTTGTATAGGTGTATTTTTTGGGTTTGTTCATGTTTAGTAAACAAAACTAAAGGTGTCATTTTGGATTTTCACATAGGGCAAAAGTTTGACATGCACTTTGACTCGAGGCAAAATGTTTTGAGCTTTTTGATTGAAAGTATACTTGACAATGATTACCATGCTCATGTTCTTTAACTAAAGGTAGAGTTTGAGCAGTGCATTCCTTTTGTTGGTTTTTCCCCTAGAACTCACCAATCAAAATTGGCAGCCTTGAATATTCTGAAACCTTAAGGTTTGATAGCAAGCAGTTTTCTTGTGTGTTTTGACTGATGCAATTGTTGAACAAAATTTCACATGATCCATTACAACACAGTTCCCTTCTCTAAATCTTCATGATACTTCTGAAAGCCTAACATCTATCCTTTGTTATCTCAGCAAGTTTGCAACACTAACTTCTAGGATGATTTGACCTTGAAAAACTTTGACTGAAGAGTGGACGAGATGAAAATCTATCATTATTTGTTTTTATGATAACTGAGCATGCTGAAAACTGCTATATCCAATTATAAACCTTGCTGATGATGACTGAAATCCAGGCAACTTTATGTGACATAAGAATCAAGGGTTTGAATGCCGATGTCTATAAATTGATCAAAAACCTTAAGCGCAGCTGACATGTTTGAAAATCTGAATTCTATAGGAGATAAATTCCCATTAAAGGAAGAAAATCTGCTTGAAGATGAAATGTACCTTACACAATTTTGACCAAAAATACGATTGCAATTCCAGAATCTTTCAATTAAACCATCAACAGTGATTTGCACATTAATTAGAACAGATCATTATAGAGTTACCAACAGATCCGGTATTCTAGATAAGACTTCTTTGGAACCAAATGCATATGCTTGGAGGAATGAGATAGTCAACTGGTGGTGGCGTTTAGTAGATGTCACCTTAACAGTGGCTTCAATTTGCAGCGATAATGATCAATTATGGATGCTCATATTAATCCCAACCATCAGTGAGCACCACACGATGAATGGCTTCAATCCGATCTGCCGCTTTGGAGTAATCCACCGTCGTGCCACTAGCTGGTTAAATTGTAATGTCTCCTACTTAGCTAGTCAGTGGTTGCCTAGAGATTAGCCTATCTTAGGATCCCCGTAGGCTAATGGCAGTGTTCAGGGGGTCGGTTTGAGGACTTACTATTTATAGTAAGTCGTGGTAGAGCTAGTTACTATTTTTAGCAGGGTAGTGCAGGAGCCTGGGCACGACTCCGAAAGTCAGATCTTATGGAGCCATATCGTTTTTATAAGTTAAATTAAAGATTTAACTTATTATTTTATAAAGTAACTTTAAGCTATGTTATGACTTAAACTTTATATCACTTAAGTTATAACTTAAAGTTAGAAAGGTAAAGTGCCTAGGGAGGAGCGCCCACCTCATGGAGTGATAAGAGGATGTTTAACATTTTAAAATAAAAGTAATTCCCCCTCTTTTGGGCATTAGGGTTGAGGAAGGAATAAAAGAGCAAAATAAGCCTCATTTGGTTCATGCTTGCTTTATGATATTTGCTCTCTTTTTGAGTTGTGCTCCCGCTTAGGGTTTAAGTTTGGCTCTTGGGTCTTGCTATCGATTTGCAGAGACGGAAACCTTTGTAGATTTGCTATCCTTGTGTATGAAAGAGTGCATTAGGAGAGGATTGAGGGATCTTCATTCAGAGGGTCCGTTTGTGCATTCACGGGATACATTTTGAGGAGGATTTGAGGAAGGAAAGATCATATCCGACGAAGAATTTGTGAATAGCTGAGAAAAATCAGATTATTAGCAGATATATACAGTTTTGGGACTGATTGTGAATGATTCTTTGCGCATTGGCTGGCTGTACCTGTGCAAGTACAGGCTGTACATACTAAGGGACTGCTGCAGGGTTTGTTGGAGGGTTTTGGATGTTCTATTCTCTCCTAGCAGGGTCGCCTCACTGCTGCAGATATAATCCATTCAAAACAGAAGCAAAAAGTAGCGTGTTTAGTGGGATTTGAAGCTGGTTCATGCCACTAGCTGGGCCGTACAGCCTGCAGGGCAGCAGCAAATAAAATCAGTTGGATTCTTCCTTGTTGGTGGTTGAAAGGACATCATCTTGGGTGCCTTGAGTTCCCATGTATTACCTTGGTGATAGTATTGCAACATTGTACTCAAAGAAGGAGATTCAAATGCATTTCTATATGCTATATTGGTGGTCCGATTGTGCCCCCGACATGAAGTTGTAAATCTGGATATGGGTATGTTCTCATAATTCATATTTTGGCATTCTACTATCTGGGTTGGCGTTATTTAGTTGATATATGTTTTATCTTTTCTGGTTTTTCGTTGCATGTTGCAATTTCTATGTATTCTGGCCTCAAATGCATCTGCAGGAAAACTAAAAACCCCTTCTGCATCTTGTCTCTATTTGAAAGAACACATTTAATAAAAATAACACAAATAGAGGTTAAAAATTTATTCAGAGCAAAACATATACCAAGGGTGTATGTTACATAAATGAAGAGTGTCAAAGCTGGTTTCAATGTTGACGTTGGGTGGTCGACCCGACTCTCCTACGACGGAAATGGTAATTGCGAATTGCTCGAGCTATTGGTTCCACGCGTGCTGGTAATGCCTGCTCATTCCATGATCGACTGGTATCTTGAAGTCGTGTGTCTTAGGCGATGTTCGAGAATGCCTGTTCGCTCCTCCTAATCGATCGTGCCCTTGAATTCGCTCTAACCAAGTGGGAGTTGCGGATGCTTGAAACGACAAATGTGTAAATGTTGGCTAGAGCCTTGACTCACTCAAAACAAATTAATAATCGCTTCCCTTAGTGCCTCGCTTGCTGGAAACCTGTGAATAAATTGAAAGTGAGCGAATGTATATGCAGGAAATGACATTAAGCATGAATTGGCTCAAGGAGAGACTACACACCCCTAAGTACTCCGATTGAGCTGCTACACTCCCAATCAGCCAAGTAGAATTACTTCCCATATTCGTGATGATCTAAAACAGCTACATACCTCAAATATATATTAATTTATTTATGCCAACTATAAGGAGTCGGCCTCAGCAATTAATTTCAAATTCAAGAAAAATATTTATTTGGGTGCCAACTCCAAATGGGTCGGCCACAAAGAAGAACAATATTATTTATTTTATTTATTTTTAATTAGTGTTAACAAACACTATTTCAAGATTATGTTGGCCAGATGCTTTATTTATTTTTGGGACATTACAGAAGATGAATGAAAATGGCTGAGAAGAATGAAAGTCCTGCTGAAATCAGGTGGTTCTTATCAAGAATTGATGGAAAATTTGCTTGGAAGGGATGAAGATTGTTGAACTTAGGTGCTGTGAATAGTGATTGCTGCCGTATGACATTGAAACTCAATGGTGTCTCCTGGCACGATTGAATGTCAATGGAAGTCACTGGATAATACTACTGAAACTCAGCAACCATGAAGACTGTTGTGCTGTTGTTAAAAACCCTGCAGATCTGCTGGTGCTGAATGGAAGGAAGAAGACAATGCAACGAGCAAGTTATTTCAGTCTCCAATCGCTGAATATAGTGTGTTTTCTCTGCCTTTGATGTGCTATTTAAAAACTGAGTTTTCTTACCAAAAGGGGCAGGTTTCTATTTAGAACAGATTGCTGCTGTAGGACATTGAAACTCAGTGGTGCTTGCTGGTATGATTGAATGCCAATGGAAGTCACTAGATTTTGCTAACTCAGCAACCATGAAGACTGTTGTGCCAAATGTGCTGTTATTAAAAACTCTGTGCCAATCTGCTGCTGCCAAATGGAAGGAAGAAGACAACATACTGAGCAAGCTATTTCAGTCTCCAATGGCTCAAATATAGAATGCTTTTTCTTCCTTTGATCTGCTATTTAAAAGCTGAGTTTTTTTACCAAAAGGGGCAGACTTCTACTTATAGCAGATCCACTTTTTGAAATCAAAATTTGAACTCCTTTTGTATGGGTGCACCTATTAATAGTTAGCTTTTGTCTTCAAAAATCGTGTCTATTCATAGGGAGGCGTGGTTATTTAAACAGGCTTGCACAAACTAAAAAACACAAATGCAGTTAGCCTCTTATCCAAGCATGCGACTATACAAAGGCATGCATGAATTTGAAACAAGATCTAGTTGGCCCTTATTAGTGACACACGTTGGGTAATGAGCTTGCATAATTTTAACTGTGATAGGGTGCACACCTTTCTACTTGAATAGAAATTTTGAATTAGAGCAAACAAAGGAACCTTTATATAGGTGCACACCAAAATGTAGGGATGTAGTTTTTGTCTTGCAAAATCTTGTCTTCTTATCCTGTGCATATGACTGTTTACTATGCCTTCAGATTTGGATTGAACACAAACTGGTTTCCCTTCTATATGGTGAGCACTCAACAATGGCACTGCAAATTTTCAAAACACAAATTTGTTTACTTCTCATCATGGTGCGCTTGTACTCTATGAATGCACCTTTTTACAACTTAAACCCTGCTCTTCCTCTATTTGGTGTGCGACTATACGTATGTATGCTGTCTTTTGACTTGGTAATTGTGTTTGCTCTTTCTAGTGGAATGAACTAGTCAATGTGAATGCAATCCTTCATTTAACTTCAACTTGAACCTTAATTAGGCATTTTCTGATAAACTAAGATGGAAGTTTTTTCTTCAAGACTTCCTATTTGCTCACAAAATCAAGTCCTTTAGACCAATTTTATGTGCCTCATCATGCCTTTATAGATTTCAATGTAAAGCACTCTACTCAGCTGGAGAACATATTTTCATGCCTTGACGAGTTTTCACAACTTCTTCATCATTCAGACTCCATTTTTCAATTTGATGAATTTATTTGAAATCTCTATTTGTTGATCCTGCAAAGACATGGATCAAATGACAAGAACAATGTGGGTGGACAAAACAAGGTTATAAACACGACTAGTTAAGAGTGTTGATCTTATCTATTATTTTATTTCTACTATTTAATAGATTGAATTTTGACATGAATTTCTTTTGCATTAGCCCTATTTTTGAAAGTGGCCTTGGACTCTTTTCTACCAGTCATTGATAGACCCATATGAGATACTAGGGAAAGACAAAGCTGATATCTTTGATCTGGTTGTCTTTTTGTGCATATATTCGTTGTTGCGATGCCCATAAGAATCCTTTTTGTATTTTCATTGACAGTGGGCACTCTCAATCTCTTTTTCTGTGCTGGTACTTGCTACCATGTTTTTTGCAATTGTTTTGTTTCTACTTGTTGATACTCACATTACAATCACAATTTACAACCTTATGTCTGATGCATATGGTGCTTGCAAATCCTTAATGTTCTTAGTTATGAGACATTTTTTTCCCTAGCAGTTTGTCTCATGAAGCAATCCCCCTTTGCTTGCTTTCTTGGTTTCTTTGCTATAAGTGCAGAGACTTCATTAAAGCTTTAGCATCATCATTTGTTTTGTTCTGTTAAGGATAAAACTAGTGGGAATATTTTTTATTTTCCCATGATATTTATATTCATGATTTGTGATAAAAATGCTGAAATGTTAAAGGATTTCACTCGCTTTTGGTAGCTCCATGTTCATGTGATGAAGCAACATACCTTAGATAATTCTTGCATCCCTTAAGCAAAATAAGGGATAGCAGAGGTAGGAAAGTTAGATGTTTTTTGAAAGGTTTGGAGGAGTTTTGGAGGTTGGTTAAACTCATAGTTCCATCGAGTTTCGGGGACGGGGACGAGGGGATGGGTTTCGGGGGCGCGGGGGTGGGGGGCCTAAGTTTGGGGACGGCGAGGGGACGACAGGGGGATGGCGGCGGGGGAGCGGTGCGCTGAAATACATATAGTACTTGAAAAATTAGTTATAAAAAGATGTATAACTGTAAAAGCCTAAGGAATAACCAAATAAGTAAATTTTAGAGTTTAAACTTTAAACTTTAAAGTTAAACACATTGCAATGATTTCATTGAACTAGTGAACATTGAAACAATGAAAATAAAAATGAAAATATACTTGTAACTTAATAGACATTGTGATTGGAATGAGAACTAGTTGTTTCATATTCATAATTTGAATTTCAAAATTTCATAGTCATGATTCATAATTACAATCAAGTATCAAGTTATCAACACAATAGTGTTCAAACTTCAAACTTCAAAAACAAAATAGTAAATACTAAATAGCTAATGGCCTAATGCCTCTAATGATCTAATCATCTCCAACTCCAAGCTCCATGCCAATCTCCTCATCACTGGAACCGTTGGATGAGGATCCCAAATGCTCAAGCTCATCTAAACCAATACCAACCAGCCTTGTCTGTGTAGCATCCTCATCTATCTGTGCTGGCTCTTCTGGCTCTACATCCCATCTGGCTGCTGGACTCTCCTTGTATGTAGTTGTGCTGCAATCAATGAGACGTAAGGCGCTATGGACAACCACAAGCTTCTCTGCCCTCCTAGAAGTGAGCCTATTCCTCTTAATAGAGTGGATGAAGTTATAAGTGGACCAGTTCCTCTTAGAAGTAGAAGAACTAGAAACCTGGGACAACAAACGAATGGCTAGAGTAGTAATCAAAGATCTAGGCCCATGCATAGTCCACCACAACTTGGGGTCCTCTTGTGACATAGTCTCCAAATCTAATTTGACTGCCTCTGAATATCGCCAAAGAGTAGCAAATTTTGTCCACTTAGTACGAAGCAAGCTGGCCTCTATAGGATCATACATTTTGTCAATGGCCTTCATGAACCCTTCCTTCACCTCAACATCCTCTATAGGTGTCACTCTACCAAGACGTGGCACATACCACTTTGGGTTCAATGCGTAGGCATCCATGTGTAAGGGAGTGTTGAGTTTCTCCCATCTATGCTGAATGATTGGATAAATATGCTCGGTGTAGAATTGCATTGTGGGGTCCTTCTCTCACACTTTAGCCTTCATTTGATCAAGCATGGAATCAATGCATTCCTATACCTCTCCAAGGGAAGGTGCATTAGAATCCCCAAATCTAATAACTTTGAAGATTGGCTCAATGATGGAGACAATATATTTGGCATCAGCCCAAAAGACATCATTCTTCACCACCTCCTTAACCCTCAATCCCTGCTGTGTCTTTGACTCAAGCCATCTGTTCCATTCTGCTGTCATTACCATTAGTTGCAAAGGCTCTTGCAACTCAAGCATCCTCTCCAAGAGAATAAAGTATGATGCATATTGAGTCTCTACAGGCTTCAGGAATTCCTTCTTGGAGAAGGACTTGAAAAGTGCATGTGAATGATGATGGTTGCAGATAAACATCTGCACATCTCTAGCATCACTGACAATAGATTTGATCCAGCTGATTTTACTCATGTCCTTAAGTGCATTATTCATAGCATGCACACAACAAGGAGTCCAAAAAATATGTCTATAGGTTGCCTCAATCAACCTCCCTGCAACTTTGCACACATGGGCCGCATCTGTCACTACCTGCACCACATTTTGTGGTCCAACCTCCTCTATAGCATCCTTGAGGATCTGAAACTGATAATGGGCATCCTTGCTATGCCCTGAACAATCAATAGCCTTAAGGAAATAAGGGCCTGCTATAGATGTGACGACGATATTGATGAGTGGACGATGCCTTATGTCCGTCCACCCATCCATGACTATGTTACATCCACTTGTGACCTAGGTTCTCTTCATCTTCTCCATCAAAATATTAATTTTGGAATAATTTTGATCCAAGATTGTTGTCCTCAATTTATTCTCCCTTGGTGGCACATATGATTGTCCTGCCCTTATTATCTTTGACACAACCTCCTTATAATAAGGAGAGCGAGCCACGTGGAATGGAATGCCATTGGCAAAGAATAATTTGACAATGGCATCATCTGCCTCATCCTTTGCCTGCACATTGAATAAATCTGCTAAAGGTTGTGAAGATGCCATCTTACGTTTCCCCCTAGGCTCTACTGCACTTGAACTGAACGGATTTGGTGGCCTTTGACTCTGCAAAGTAGAAGTAGACATTGCTGAAATCTGATCACCCAAACTCTTATGTGGCAATGTAGCAGATGAAGGCACTTCATCCTCATTACAACCCCATAATTTTAAAATTTCAGCCTTGTACTTCAAGTTACTTGCCACAACTTTGCATATATCTACACCTTTGCCTCGAATAAGAAGAAAGTGTGCATTAGTTCTTGTAATGCTGCCAAACCATGTAAGCTCACACATGTGACACTTCCATAATCTAGTGCCCCCAGTTGTCCTAGGCTTTGCTGCTACCTTGGATGCAAATTGTTTTAAAAGTGTTTTTGGATCAAAGAGGCCCTTGGCCCATTCTTGAAGGATTTTTGAAGGGCAGCTATTATCTTTAGTGCCAATGGAACTTGTGGTAGTTTGAGTATTTGAGGTTGAGCCATGTTGTGGAACTTGTGGTTCAACTTCACCCACAACCTCATCTCCTATTTGAAAGTCAGGATCATCTGATGAATCATTTTCATTTTGAATTCTTGGTCCATCATCACTTTTGTTGTGTGAACTCATTATGATGATGATGTTGCAAAAACAATGTTAAAAATTTAAAAAATAATCAGACCTACGATGTAAAAAATAAAATCAGACTTATAAATCGAAACTTAGAAACTTGAAAGTGGAAAGAAATGAGGTCTCATGGACTGCAGTATTGCAAGATATGCAAAATGTGGAAGCACAGGCAAGGCATGTGAATTGTTTGACAAAATGCATCAATTGTGCTCTGCAAAATGTGGAAGCAAAGGCAAGGCATGTGAACTGTTTGACAGAATGCATGAAAATGTGGAAGCACAGGCAAGTGAACTGTTTGTCCACTTGCCCGTGCTTCCACATTTTCATGCACAGAGCCCGTGCTTCCACATTTTCATGCACTGTCACAGTCAAACAGTTCACTTGCCTGTGCTTCCACATTTTCATGTATTCTGTGCATGAAAATGTGGAAGCACAGGCAAGTGAACTGTTTGATAAAAAAATTTAAAAAAATTTAAATTTTTTTTACAATGCATGAAAATGTGGAAGCACAGGCAAGTGAACTATGCACAGAATGCATGAAAATGTGCTTTCATGCATTCTGTGCATAGTTCACTTGTCTGTGCTTCCACATTTTCATACATTGTAATTTTTTTAAATTTTTTTTTCAAATTTTTTTATCAAACACTAACAGTTCACTTGCCTGTGCTTCCACATTTTCATGCGTTTTGTGGATGAAAATGTGAAGCACAGGCAAGTGAACTGTTTGATAAAAAAATTTGAATTTAAAAAAAAAAAACGCAGACTGTGGAGTGTGGAACGAATGCCTCAAAGAGGTGTCAGCTCATGGACTGTGATTGCGTCGCATTCCATGAACTGACATCCCTTTGAGGCATCCCGTCAACAATTCATCGCAGTCCAAGACTCCAATGCCATGGCTCGTGTTTCGAGTCGAGCATTAGGAAATGATTTAAAAAAAAAAAAAACGGAAAACCTAAATCAAATACCTGGTGGTCTTGAATCTCTTGGCGCACAACTTAGCTCTTTTGGTTCGGTTGAGTTCTTCGACTTCCTTCTCAGTTTGAGTTCTTTGACTTCCTTCCCAGGGCTCAAACTCTCACTCACACCAGACGTAGTCACACAGAGGCACACGGAAATGAAAATAAGTGGATAGTTAAAAATGAAACAAAAATTTAAAAATTTCGATTTAATGAAAATTTTAGACTTGACTTTAGAAGTCATAAAATTTTAATAATATAATATATTATATTTTAATCTATAATAAGTTAAAAAATATAATATTAAAATTTTAAACCATAGTTGGAAGACTCTGCTGGACTCGTCGTGGACTCTGCGGACTCGGGAGTCTGCAAGCTGGCCGGGTCGACTCGGCGTGGACTCGCGAGCTGAGTCTCTGGCTTGGACTCCCGAGTCCTTGGCTCGGACTCCCGAGTCTTGTGCCTAGACTCCCGAGTCCTGTGCCTGGACTCTTGCTGCAGCTGGAGGTTGCTTTCTCAGCTTTAAAACATGGTTTTTTTCAAAAAAAATTGCCGATTCTGTGTCGAGTTTTTTGCCGAGTCTGTGTCGAGTCCGAGTTTTCAAACTATGTTTTAAACTTTAAATTTAATGATAAAGTTTTGTTTTTTGAATTTTTTTAAAAAAATCATTATTTTATTAAGGGGGACGTGGGAAACTTGGAGACGCGGAAAAGACTTTGAGGAGACTCGGAGACGCACAAAAGACTCCTTGTGAAGGAAACTTCCAGGGGACGGCAGAGGGACGGGAGACGACGGGATGGCGGGGGAGGTTTCCCTGACGTTCCCGTGTCTCGGAAACGTCCCTGTCTCCAAGATGACCGCTTTTTTGAGGGGGATGCGTTCCTGTGGGACTATGGTTAAACTTAAAAGTGATAAAAATATGAAAAATGGCATTCGCCATAAAGGTCTTTTTGGTTTCAAATGCTTTAATTAGGGCTCGGAGGCAGGTGCTCCACACCTTGATCGTGCTTTGTATTGCAATCCTTGGAACTTGCAAGGGGCACTGCCCCTTAACCTTGTTGGGGGCTGCTGCCTCCAGACCCCTGGTCTCATTTTTATTTGTTCTTTCAATCTCTATGGTAATAAAATGCCTTTAAATTTAAAAATGTTTTTTTCATTTGTTTTGCATTTTCTATATTTTTTGAAAACATCTTAATTTGCTGATTTTTACCACAAAAGATTTTTGATGCTATGGTGTGTCATGGTCAAAGACAATAGAAATTAGACAGATGAACATTTTATTGTCTGTTTCATAAATGCTTAAGAGAATTTAGAGAAATTCACAAAAAAATCTGAATAGCTTCATTTGGATTTTGGCGGTCTGAGAAATGGATGAAAAATTGCTTCTAAACCTATTTAGATCTTTCCTTCCCTTCATCAAGCGATAGGAATGTTTAACCTTGTTTTGTTTGAGGAAAGATTAGCGTGTGAGGCTTCTACTGTTAGAGAGATATGCAGAGCAATGAAAAAAGTGAGCTAGGGACACCTCAAGGGATATAAGCTGAGCACTTTGGTTGACTGTTGCTGATTAGCCAACCAAGCAGGAAGTTTTGCAAAATAATACATGATGCTTGTCTTTCCAAGCTTGAAATTCAAGACCCATCATAACACTTGAAAGACTAGAATTGAACTAGTGGGGATTCCTACAACTGTAAACTAAGCATCTTTAATATAGAATTAGGTAACAAACCCCCATAGATCTTCTGCTAAAGAAGAATTGGGAAGTTGAGATTTTAGAGATTGTGGAATTCTTTGAGCTTGTTTCAATACAAAGTTTTCGGATTGTTAACATACCACTAGAGTGTGGCAGTTAAAGCAGGAACAAATAAAATGGGCATACCAACTCATTTTCGATGTCAAAAACAAGAATCAGTCAGTCATGTTTTGGGCCTGGTTTTAGCTATGAGTTTAGTACCTTGTTTTTCCTGGTACAAGCCAGTCTGGTGGTACTCACGAAAGAGTATTTTAAAAGTCTATGGCACACTATAAGATCAGTGGCAATGGCTTTTTAGAGAAAATGTATCAGACGGGTTATCAATTATGAATTCCTCGCCTTAAAATTTGAAAACCTGAGGTTCTCAAAAAATAGCTTGTTTTGGAAGTCAGAGTGGTATAAATTTGTCTTGAAAGGATGTAGACACTTTGCCTTGTGGACCAAAGACTTGAATATTAGCCTTTCTGGTTTTAGGAGCTTGAAAATATGACTCTTGTGGCTGTCAATTGCCACTTATTTCTTTGATAATATAACAAAGGATGCAAACATTATAAATGAAATGAGAACCCAAATATTGTTTTATTGCTGTATGCAAACAGAAGTACAAAATGCCAATCCTAGGAATATGATATTTGTAGTGGAACTCTTTGGTGAAGATTTGCATAATGCTGATGGGCAACAGAAAATGGTGAATTTTAACATGTGGTGCATGTACGAGGCCAAATGGTATTATTTGTGTCTTATGAAATGGCTTCCTCTAGTTATTCATGTCTGAAAGTTTTGAGAGATGTTGGTTGCTATTGGTAAAAGTAAAACAACCAAATAGGAATGATGCAAAAAGTGCCATTTTTATGTTGACGTCATGTCTCTCATTCTTTCAAACTGTTTCTTGCATAACAATTATAAGCAAACAGGATCATTTGATTTTGAAATATTTCCAGTCAAATTTGTCAATGAAGTTGCTTGCTTGTTGAATCTCTATTTAGTTATAAGTTGCAGGGCTAGTTTATTGGTGTATCGTTAATGGACAATGTAATTGTTGTTATCTTTGTATAATAACTCCCAGGTGGTACTTGGTCTCTTGATTAATTCCCAAGAAATGGGATCCTGTTAATATTTTTTCTGTTACTTCTTTGACAGTATAAATATAGACTCATTTTGTTATTGCATTTAAATGTTTTGGTTGTACGCTTGTTTCATATTATATTTTTTGACTAATATCTATGGTGTATTTAAGAAAGCAAAAGTAATGTATTTACTATTTTCTTGTTGTCTTACAAAATTGAAATGAGAATTTAGTTATAATTGATACTTGTTATTTAAAGCTTTCTCTTGTTATTAACTAACACATTATTGGATGTTATGTACAGCAGTGGCAGATTTATGGTGAGAAAGAAATTATTAATGTTGTTGAATTTTATTGTCACCACTGTGAAACAAGTTCCAAGCTGAGTAAGGATGCTCAGCAGTTTCTACATGCAGTTGCTAATACCTGCGGGCATGTATGCTAATGCTTTCCTTCCATCAACTACTAATCTGTTCCATGGCATATATAAGAAATTTCAAAACTCAATTTTTTATTTTTGTTATACCTTTATATTAATTGTTATTTCAAGTTGTGAATGATGTCTGTATTGTTCATTGTCTACCAGGGATTATCATTCCCTCTTCCTGCAGTTTTACATATTTATGGTGTTGGAATGGGATTTAAAGACTTTGAAGTCTCAGGTTTATGCAATGATGGGGTTGATTATATTGACTGTGAAATATCAGAAGTACGATCCTATGCAGAAAATGATGATAACAAACTCCTGTCTAATTTAGTTCAAATGTTTCAGAATATGGTTGAGGAATTTCAGAGATCATCTGTTGATTTAGAATGTGGGAAACATGGATACAAGGTGACATCTTGCAGTATTAAATCTAATGCTGCATTAAGCAACCATGATCATATTCGGACAGGCAGATCATTGCTTAGTATTTTTAGGGCACTGGAGTTCCTCTGGAAGGTATCTGCTCGATGTGTACAGGAAGAATGGGACTTTTTTGTAGCACACACTGTGACCTGTAGACCTTCTGCTTGGTTTTCTTCATTGGAACAAGCTTTTCTTATTTTTCCCCGTATATTTGTTGCTGTACTCGGGTAATCTGTTGATGTGATCTTATGATCCTCTGTGCCACTATCCTTTTAATATAAGTTCTTACTGAATGAAATTCAAATCGGTTGGCAATTCTACTGTTAAGTGAAGCTATACTGTTTTATTGCAGTAGCAACTTTATTCCATTGGAGGAAAAGAAGGAACTTCGTAGGGGCTGCCAGACTGTAGTACTTGCTGCAACAGCAGCTTTGAAGTTGGCTCTCACGTGTCAAAAATGTTCTCAGGTTAGGGTCATAACTCCACTTACCTCCTTGCCAAATACAAAGTCTTTATAATGCTAAAGATTTTAAGAGCATGTGTTTAATAATATTTAGTGACTAATAAAATTTTGTTGCTCGATTGTACTATGCAGGAAAGTTTTGAGATCATAAACACTCTTATTTCTGGAGGTTTGGTTCAGGGCCAGGAGTTAAAGTGGCTGATTTCCTGTACATACAATATTGGCGTGCGGATGTTCAACAATAAGCAATTTGATTTGGTAAAGCAGATAGGTCCTGTTTAAAGTTGTTTGTTTCTCTTTATTGTCTTTTTGGTATTATATTTGTAGTTTTGTAATCTGAATAATTAATTAATTATCCATCTATCACTTTGTTCTGAATCAACTAATATGATCACTTTGGAAAGTTGATATACTGTATGTTAATCAGATGATCACATTTTAATATTAGTTTACAATCACCTTTCAATCACAAACCAGTGATTCAATCTTTTTTGGAATTTTATTTGATTATATACTCGTTTGTAGGCATGCAATCCTTTAAAGCTGGCTTATACAGCTGCATGGAGAAGGATTTCTTTTGTTTTGAATGGATCGTTGGATGACTGTGTTGAATCTGAATGTGGCACTAGCTCAAGTGAGAGCATATCTGAGTTGGTTTCTGATGCTTGTGGCAAAAGTGTTGTCTTAGTTGATGTTCTCCACAGGGGTGGGAGTCCGGTAACAAGAGAAATAATAACAGATTTTTTAACACAGTGGTCCAGTGCTGATTCAAGGTTGTCAAGCTTGAATAGTCGGCGTGCTCTTGTGAAGCACTGGGTCAAGGTATGATATTGAAGAAAATATATAGAGTGAATTTAGAGGCTTTTATGTCTTATTGCATTCTCATAAATTTAATTGCATATCTATTCAGATAGTGTCTGCAGAGTGTAAGGATATGGATATGGATGAAGTTTCGGTTGAGGACCTTACACTGTACAAGCTTTTGACTGATAGTTCTTCCGTGTGGCCTGTGGAAACCTTAGGCATATTGTTAGAGGAGGTGACCCTTTCAAGATGCTTTTTATGATTCTTCTCAGTTCTTTTCTTATATCATGTCGTTGTATTTGCGTGTTGATGTCTAAACTAGTGCAAGGTTGTTGTCTTGACAGGAGCTCCTTGCTTATGCTAACATAGAAACAGAGCTTTCAAGATTGATACAAAAAAGAATATTTAAATTGCTATTGGAGGATGTTTATGTTACTAAGGAATTTTCTTTAGAACGATCAAGGGTTCTTCTGGAGCAATGTAAAACTGCAAGACTGATTGGATCTGACGGTTTAGATAAATGCATAGACTGTTTAACAGAAGCCATTTTTCTCTTGGTAAGGCTTTCTCCCCAGATCTTATACAACATTGCTAATTGTCATAAAGTTCATTGCTCAAATAAGTGAAGTATGAAATTTTTGTTTTGACTAATGAAACTGTAAATTCTATAACAGAGAGAAGATCTAGATGAAAACTTTTGTCCTTCTGGTAAAAGTTATCACATGGATTGTGTGCACCATCAGCTCGCTATTACTTACTGTGTTCATGCATTTTGTATTCAAGAACTGAATTCAGACTCACAGGTTACACCTATCCCAAAGATAACTGTTGTATTGATTGTAATAGTTATAATGTATTCTTCCATCATAATTGCATTACATTATAGAATATGCTCATTTTGAGCCTGCTATGGCTAACAGTATGTTCTGAAACTATTAGTCAATAATTTCTTTATTCTCTTATTTTAAAATTTCTTATGTTTGAATGCTTGGAATACCTTTCTGTTATTTTTACCTGAAGCAGGTGATCCTTGATGATATTAGCTCTGCTATGAAATTGTGGTCTTGTATATATAGTTCTGAACTGCTGGACTTAAACAAGGAACAAAAGGATTGGTTGTTTGACACATCAGTTCCTTTATTGCTTAATATGTCTCAGCTACTAGCTTTGAAGGTGAGTTCTACCAGTGCACTCTTTCATTTCTTTTTTTTGTATTTTATATATCTAGGAGCAGTTGCATGTCGATCACTATATTTTATTTCTGGGTTCAATGGGATTTACTAGTGTGGTAGCTTATAATAGTTTACATTATTGATGTCTCTACTGATATTTTATTTGGATGACTTCAGGGTTTTATTTCTCTTCAGTCTGAGGTGCAAGAAATGGTTCTACATATTCTTACTGCTTCGAAGAAAATCAGCCCTGAGGAATGTTGTGCTCTCTTATGGAGAGAAAGCAAGCTTAACCATACTCTTTGCTGCATACCATTTTCTGCAAACATTTTCTCAACTTTAATTCACAAAGTTGGAAATGCTATCAACTCTCTAAACTTCTGGGAAAATTCTCTCAAAGATCATCCTGGTTCTCTCCTAGAGTTTCAACAAAAGCTGATGTGTGACATGTTTATTGAAGTTCAAGCAGATAGAGATTGTTCAACAAATTCATCCCTTAGATCTTTCAGTACAATTGAACTTTTGAAGGATAGGGTGCTAACTCTTGCTTCAAACGTGAGATTTTTATCATTTAGCTAAGAGGTGCTTGTAGTGCAATTAGGAATGCTTTTCTGCTTAGGAGTATATTTTGTGTCTGATTTTGTTCTTATTCGGCCTTTTACAGGGTCAGAAATCAACTCAATCTGCATTTGTTACATCAACTATGTTCTATATATTGTCTGAAAAGTGCCGTACAAATGGAAAGCTTTCAGAGGTACCATTTTTCAAAAACTTATTACTTGTTTGTGTTTGCTAAGTGGTCAAAATGTCTTATTATACCCTAGGTTGAGAGTGGGCATAATATTGCTGCATGACTGGTTCATAAAAAAATTCAAAAGAAAATGCCCAAGAAAAGCTTTCACTTTTCATAAATCATTTTAGGTTGTAGGTTTGTAAATTTAATCAAAAGTGAAAGGAACTGTCAGTGTGATGTATCATTGTTGGGCACAATTTCAGCAGAGCAATTGAAAAGCACTGCACAATGATATTCAAATACACTAAGTTACAGGTTCTGGTACGAGTGCAGCAACTGTAGCATCTAAATCAGCATACTCAAGGGTTAGATCCCAATTCTTTGTCCCACTCATTGTATTCAGGTTTCTTACGTGACAAGAGACGAAGGTTGGAGTGTATAGAGACCAAATCCTTCGCCTTTTTTGCACTCAAACGGTTGCGCTTGACAGAGTGGATGAAGGAGTATGTACTCCAATTCTGCTCAGTTGATGAAGAACTTGCAACCTGTTGAGTTTGCATACAACATTTAATATTTAATTTTATAAATTCAAAACTTTAAACATAAATTATAAAATTATATTATTGTAAAATAAAAATGTGATATATAGTATAATAACATCGAATCAAAAGCTAGAAAATAAACAACTAAAAAATTCATACTTGGGAGAGTAATTTAATTGCAAGAGGCTGCAAGTAAATGGAGCCTTGACCATGTAGATACCACCACTCATCAGCACTTTTCCTATATTTGTTTAGAAGAGCGGAAACGTCATGATGTTTGAAGAATGAACTGGCCAAACTCGCTCAAGGCAATAGTTTGGATATCTTCATCTGAAAATATCTTTCTAAATACAGCTTTATAGCCAACGACAACCTCTCCATCCCTAAATGGTGGGACCCTCCTCGGCAATGAAAGTACCTCTTTACTATAATACTTTGGCGACAACAAATGCTAAGAGATTTAAAGTGGTCATCTTGTTCCAATGGTCAACAATAA
The DNA here is from genome assembly GCA_007115665.2 of Sequoiadendron giganteum. NCBI lineage: Eukaryota > Viridiplantae > Streptophyta > Pinopsida > Cupressales > Cupressaceae > Sequoiadendron > Sequoiadendron giganteum. The sequence goes on along the minus strand of CM021101.1, from coordinate 168,729,092 downwards.
TCTTTTTGCACAATTTTGAAATATGTTTCTGTTTTGTCATGTTCCTTGGATTCTATTATTGCTCTTATTTTCTCCACCATGGAATGCTTGTGATCATAAATTTTTCCCAAACATAGGCGATCAGTATCAACATACCTAATCATGGTCATGATGGGCTTTGTGAAATTTGTGTTTGATTGCCTCCATACACTCCATAGGCTATTGATGACCATAGAACTCGAAGCCTCTCGCACCTTCACATGTCGTTTTAAGACAATTGTGTGAGATGCAAATCGAGCTTCGACAACCTAACATGTTATAAAAAAGTAAGTCACAAATCAACAATAAAAAAATAGAATTAAAACATTAAAATTTATTAAAAAATTAAATTTAAATTACCTTCAACAACTTCAACTTGGAGGTGGTCTTGAAGATGCTTTGTGACATATGATGATTAGTCACAAACATTTGGATCTCCTTGCCCTCTGTGTAGATTTGTTTGACCCACTCAATTTGTGTGCCAATCTTTTGCAATATCAAATTGAGTGTGTGGACTCCACATGGTGTCAAAAAATGTCACTATATGTACCCTACACTATAGACCCAATTGCCCTACAATTTTTAGTTTTGTCTGTTATGACTTGGACAACATTTTGAGACTCCACCATTTCAATGGATTCTATGAGGATATTTGTAGTGAAGCTTGCATCTTTAATTTGCCTCTCACAATCCATTGCCTTCAAAAGCATTGCCCCTTTAGGGGCCACTATTATAACATTGATCAATGGTCTATTTTTGCAATCTTTCCATCCATCCGAAATGTAGACACTTGTTTCGGGCTGTGTATCCTTGATTAATCTCAACTATACCTCTACTGAAGTTTTCTCTTTTGCCAATAAGATGGTTCACACCTTTTCATACCTAGTACTAACATAAGCAAAAGCTGTATTGGAAAGGGTCGTCACTATTTCCCGCCAATAACGTGATCGAACAAGGTTGAAAGGAAGTTTGTTGCCATAAATGTAACAAGCAATGCTTCGATTTGTAATCTCCCTAACTTCATTTTTGAAGGCATTCTCCAATGGGCCTCTTTTTTCATGAAATCGAAATGTTATATCCTTGATAAGATGGTGACATTGGCATGAAAGGATGTGGGCCAGCTGGTAGTGATAAGCCACTAGGAGGTTTGTGCAAAATTCTCTTGGCAAGAGGATGCGCAATGGCCTTTGATCTATTACATGTTATGCCAGTATCCTCTTGTTCTTTAATATAAGCCAATATTTGTTGTTTTAACAATGTTTTCTTAGTTGGCTCAGGACAAACTTTTATTCCTTGAAAAGGAATAGCGCATAAGTGAGCTTTCACTTGAATGTGCGAGCTCTTATATTGAGTTCCACATTGGCTACAATGCCAAAGATAACCCCCACCACTAGGAAGTTGTTGAATCATTGTCGTATGTTGCCAAAGGGGTGATGATGTATCGTAATTAAATTGAATCTTTGTATTTGGGCCAACTGAACTAGAACTACTAGCCATTTTGCATGAACCTAAAATAAAAAAAGTTACAATTAACAACACAACAACTGATTTGAAAAACTAAAAGATTTACTCACCTTTTATGGTTAGATCTTCTTTGTGCAGCTATTTCTCCCAATGTTGGTGTAGGTCTAACTCCTTCGCAGCTCTCACCTTTGAAAAAAATGGCACTAACCTTCAAAACCCAACAATGGCAGCTTGGAGGCAAGCAATGTTGTTTGTGGACTTTTGTGTTTGTGAAATGAGTTGAAAAGCATAATATACCCTCACTTTCGGGTGAACAACTATAAATGTTTTTTTTAAATGTTCTTTTTTTCAAAAAGGGAAGCCCCAAGCAATCGGGTTCGTGGGGTGGGACCTATCACGAGCTTGCACCCGAACTGAACCCATACATGTATGAGGGGGAGGGGGGGAGAGGAGGACGGGTTAAAGTGAAGGATCCGACAACTTAGTAGATACATAAAATTGCATCTAACTATGAAAATCTGAAACCTTTAAAGAAAGCAACTTATTTGGAATGTATCTGAATTCTTGCTGCATATTATATTACAGAATCCAGCAAAATAGTTCTTAGAAATTTACAAAAGTCTGGTTGTAAGACGCACACATAAATCTATTTAAATTTTTATAAATGACAAGTTGTAAACAGGCTTGCTTGGTAAGTAGGCCCAATTAGATCCAACTGCGACAATCCCTGTAACATAACTGGTCCAGCAAGCTAAGACTGCTCTAGCAAAAAATACTGCCCTGAAAGAACCTTCATGAGATTTTGAGCTAGTGTTTAGAATAATTAAGCTCCAACTCCATTGATAGCACTAAAGGTTGTTCTGGGAAGCTACTAACGGCAGCCAGTTTTATTCAAGAGTAGTATATCTGTTAGAAATAGCTTTGAAATTTTACATGAAAGTTATGTTACAAAATAAATAACTTAATAGTTTTGGGTTCTTAGGTTGTAGTTTCAATATTTATGTTGTTGGTCATGCTATATTAGTAAAATTGTTTCTTTTAGTTTCAAAGTTGTAGTTTTATATATTATTTATGAATTATAATGATCTATGCGGTTGTAACTATAAATATTTGCTATGTATATTTTACTGCAAACAAATTATATGCTGGAAATTTTGTGATTATATCTACTTTTTGAGTTATTGCAGTTTGTTAGACAGTTTCAACCATTTTTCATTTTTTGAATTTTGTCCCCCTTGATTTGAATTTTATCTTCAAAGTTTAACCAGGTGCATTAGGGTGAATGGAAAGCATAATGTAGTTCAATTTGTCTGATGTTACCTTAACATACTATTGCATGCTTCTTTGATATCGGATTATGGACTTTATAGATTACACTCCATAATACAAGAAACATAAGTAATCCAACACACAATCTTAAAGAAAGCAGAACACTTTTAGCAATTGTGTGCTACTTCCATTTTGGTAGAAATCAATAGGGTACAATTGGAATTTATAGATAGCAAGGCCATGAATGAGAATTCCCTTGACCAAAAAGGTGTGAATGTGTCAAATTAGTTTGCCTAGACTATCTAGTTATCCATCATAAAAATTTGAATGTCTATATATACAATCTACTTACAAAAGATGTGGAGAAGATTAAATAGGGTGTGTCCCAAATTGCTCGACCTTTCAACTACTTGGTGGTTATGTTCCTTGATGGCTGGTCTTCTAGTCATTACACTAATGCCATGTATAAAGGAATGTTGATTTTGCAAGATTCGCTTGTATGAAGGTGCTCCAAGTCATGTGTGGTGGTGCACGATGGTGTGGTGACTTGAACTTAGGGTGCGCATGATACTATTGAAGCTTGTGTGCTAGCATAGACTGTTGTTTAATCTTGCAAATTAACACAAAATGTTGCTAAGGCACACACAAGGTTTCTCAAGGATTGCACAACTATACACTAATCATTAGCCCTTTCATAAGAGGTGATGGCCCCCATTGTGTCTTCAATGTGTTGTAGAAATTGAACATAGAGATGCTAAAGATTGTACCACTTCGCTTTATTTACATATTGTTTGGCCTAAGTGGCTTTGAATAAATGATGTGGAACTTGGTAGGTGCATGTGATAGTTGTTTGTATGATCTCATCTTGTGCAAGCATGCTCAAGTATTTAAGATCCAAATTTGAAGGGTGTTGTGTTGACATTGACTTATGAAAAGGAAAGTATGGCTTTTAGAGTGACACATTGAATATTGGATGAATACCTAGGTATTATGGGAGATTAAGACAAAGACATTCTCACCAGCTATGTACAAAATTGTGCATGGACCATAGCACAAGGGCTTCTTTTGGTGAGGACTCTTGAAGCACTCCTTCTAAAGGTGAAGCTAGATTGTCACTTGTTCCTTTTTATTTCTATTGTTGGCATGAGAATCTATTGTACCTATTGGTGAACACTTAGAATGTGCTTTAGAAACTTTTGCACTTTATTGGCTTCCTGCTCATGTGTGCATGATATTGCATGAGGTGGTGTGTAGCAAGATGTGTCCATGGGTGTTGTAGGTTGGAACCCAAATAAATGTTTGGAAAGGAGTGCTTTGTCGAATTATGTAGAGCTTTATTATAGGCATGTTGTATGTAGAGCAAGTTGTCATTCCAAGTGCATAGATGCACATGGTTGCATACAATTTTGCAAAATTCACAAAGTACTCGCAAAACTCGCAAGCTAAATTACCAAGCGAGCTACTTGCACAATAACTTGTTGATGAGTTTTTGTAAAACTCTCAACAATTTTTCCTTGTAAAACTCGCGAGTCATCGGAAAAAGTTGCGAGTTTTTTGTCAATAACTTGTCCAAATCTATTTAACTTTTTTACTTGCTTGCAATTTAAAAAAACATGATTTTTACGTCATTTTCGCACATGGTTGGCAACCTAGGGCATGCGACAACATGGTGCTGCCCCTTGACGCCACTCAGCCTCAGTGGTATCTCCAAACCCAAATCCCCATTAGTTATTAGGATCTCTAGTCAAAAGAGAAAATTGATTACAATGAGGGGGTGATGAGGACTTGGAATATAACTCTTGAGTGTGCTAACTTAGATGTTATTATCACACAACGTGCCAAAAGTCTCTTTAGATGAGGCAACTTCTACATATGGCATGGCTAGTGGAATTGGCATTGTAACTCATTTAGAGATTGTACTCAATTTTTGGTCTATGATATGTTTTAAACTCTATTTTTGATTTATATACGATGGAAATCAACAATATGCTCTACAAAACTTGCAGAGGTGGCATTGTAACTCATTCAGAGATTGAACTCAAATTTTGGTCTATGATATGTATTAAACTCTATTTTTGATTTATATATGATGGAAATCAACAATATGCTCTACAACATTAGTAGTATGTGTGTTTTTGAATAATATTTTAAATTTTTTATGTATTTTAAAATGTTCGATAAAATATTCTAGTTATAGCTGAGTTTTTCCTCAAGTTTTTGTCGAGTATTGAGTTTTTAAATTTTTTGTGCCCGTTGAGTTATTGCTGAGTCCAAGTTTTCAACTATGGTTGCATATGCACAAAATATGCAACAATGCACTATCAAACCTTGGGTTGTAATCATACATAAATGTTGTTGGTAGCTCAAAATGAACCCAAATATGATTGAAAAATAGGCTTGTTGTGCCTTGTGTTGTGATGTTTTTCTTTCAAGCAATCATGAAAGGTAGTCATTTTGATGCTTTGTCATAGGTAGTCGGCTCATGAAATCTATGTTGATAGATTCTTAAGGCCTTTGTGGTACCACCCATGGCATGTAAATCTCAAGCTTCTTGTTAGATTGCATAGTGATGCAATATGCAATGCAAGACTTGCTATGGCATTGAATGTATGCACTCATGTGAGGTGCATTGTCAATGTATTGGTAATGCTGAAGGGTTGAGCTGTTTTGGTGTAGTGCACTTCCCTTATGAGTCTTTGGCAAGGTGTGTCCAGTAGAACACAAAGGTGTCCAAGCTTGAAGAGAAGCCTATTTGTTAGATGGAATTCACTAGCCTATTTATCTTGTGCAAATGCTGTGTAGATTAGTGCAACGTTTGAGTCTATTGTGTAGAGGCTATCCCACTCAAAAAAATTGTGGCCACAAGAATCCAACACTAAGATGACCTTGTGAATTGGTGGGCAGCACGAGCAATTTGTAGCCTTATTGTCTTTCTCCTTCTTGTGCTTGGTTACTAGATGAATTACCACAAATATTTTATCCACTTTTTGTTGCATGCACTATTTTGCTTTGTGTGGGAATTGATGTGGCCTATGATTATAATGAATGACTATTTCCTTACCTAGAATATAGTGGCACCATTGCTTGACAACTTGAACAATGGCGTACAACTCTTTTTCATAGGTGCGGTAACATTCAATTGTGTTGTCAAATGTCTCCACGTGATAGACAATTAGATTACCATGTGTGAGTATAGTGTCATGTGCATAGTTAGACACATCAATATGAATCTCAAAGGTGTGTGCAATGCTAGGCATTGGCAAAACATATGCTGCATATAGGCATTACTTAAGATCCTCAAAGGTATGCTATTGTACATATCTTCACACAAATGTTGCTAATGTGGCATTTGATTTTGTTGAGTGTAATGTCCCCTTTCGGGATTGCCCTAAATCTTGCCCTGATTTTCTCAAGATATCCTTTTCTGATGGTTTGGGGTTTAGACTATATTCTTTTTCTCCTTTTTCTGATCAATCATAGGATAAAACACATTCAAAATCTATTCATTTTCCTAGCAAATAATCACAATTACTTATAAGGCTCAATAATTGCTGAAAGCATCTTTATTATATATATATATATATATATATATATAATTAATTACATACAATAATGTCAATGGAGCAAACATATCAGCAATGTTGTAAGATAACGAGTAGCAAACATGATTTATTATTCCCAATGCCATCAATAAAAAGTAGATAACATTAAATAAATAGCATCATGTATGAATTATTATTAATTACACTATTATTTAAATCCATAATGTATTTATCAACACCATTATTCAAATGTACAAACATTTATCTAACTTATTATTTAAATTCATAAAATACTTATCTTCTTATTGCTGGACAATTCTGCAGATATCCCTATTTCTCCCAGCTACCGTTCCTTTAGAACCTCTTTGTTTCCAGCCAGCGATGCCTTAATGTAGATCACAAAGTGTATACCTCTACAAGCGATCACACCTCTCCTCAATGTAATCGGTGCCTCTTTGATAATAACTCGTCTTTATTGATCAGTACATTGACAAAGCACAAGTTTATCTTTTAAACCTTCCTTAATTGCATATCCCAATTGCTGTTTCCTAATTGCTTAATCACTGATTACTATTATCTTCATATACTCAGATATAAATCTGAATTACACTTTCTATGCACTGCCCTTTCTTTCCCTTATATCTGCTCTTTATACATCTCAGATCTACGGGTGTTACATATTTATTTATCATCTTTTTTACGCTAGAACCACTCCTATTTACTTCCTCTCTTTTATGTTTATACTCCTATTTACTTCGAAGATGTCTCCCCTTTTAATATCCCCGATATGGCTTAAAGATGTGGTCTTTTAGGGACGTGTCTTTTAAAGTTAATTGCTGTTCTTTTGAAATGAATGATAATCATTGTCTTAACTAAATTATATTGGCATCGATCCTTAGTAAATGAATCACTGTTTATAATAATAGCTTCCTTCTTGTAGGGCAGACTCCAAACAATTATTACACAATGAATTTTTGTCTTGTAATGCTGGAGACTCCAATCCTTAATACTTCCGTTTGTTTTTTTTCCCAACCTTCACATATCTGCTGCATTCTTTTTATTTGTTTATGCTTAAATCTGCTTAAAATATTCCTGACTCTATTCATCGATGCCTTTTGCCATTTAATTAACTCCTTCTTATATCCAGAATGGGCTGAGAGTCATGACCGCTCATGGCTCTATTTGCCAAAGGGTGTGACTTAATAGTCATAACTAATCGCTGTTATAATAAATTAATTTTATTTGTGCTATTTCAAGAGGAATCGCTGACCCAGCTATGGATGCATTTGTGCTTAATAAACTACTTTAATTGTTTCAAAAAGCAGATTGCTGCCTTCTAACAATAATTGCTTATACTTTGGTTTATTATTATTAAAAAATGGGATTATTACAATTTAGTTTATATTTAGTTATTTGTTTATTTAGTTTATTTGTTTATTTGTATTTTTATTATTCAGATTATATTAGTTATTGAATCCTATAGTAATTACCAATATTATATCTGTTGCTTTATATATGATATTTATTTCGTAATTATAATACTATCTAGGATAATAATAGTTAAAAGATAATTTATTTTTATACTTATAATTATAATATTATCTTGATAATTATAATTATAGTAATGAAGTTTAAATGGCAATTACTTATATTTATATTTTGGTATTCTATTTCGGGGACATGACATTGAGAGGCTAAGAGACATGTGATAATCTAAGAACATGCTTGTTGAAAATTTTCTAGGTTAGAGAAAGTTATAAAATTTGGGTAGGATCTACATGGATGCTTGCACAATCAATGATGTATCCAAACTATTGGATTTATGTAGTGTCAAAGATAAACTTGCTAAAGTTGGCTTGCAACTTTTGTTGAGTGTCTAGGACATGCACGAGGTGTTTCACATGTTCTTGCTATGTCTTATTGAAGAAGAGAATGCCATTCAAGTAGATGTGATCACAAAGGAGTTGGTGTAGGGACACATGATGTTATTCATTAGGTGCATGGATGTTGCCTATGCATTGGTCAATTTAATGGTCCATTTTGTTGATGAATGTTGCGAGTCTCCTTATTTACATAAGTAGCATTCTTATCCTTACCCTTCTTTCTTTAGAAAGTGCCAACTTGGGATGTTGTTTCCAACATCTCTTCTACAAATGTTCATCTTTGTCATAATGCAAGCAATGGTACTTTCCATTACCTATACCCTTTGTATGAACAATCCAAATAACATTTTTCTTGCTTTTGCCTTAGCTAATTTTCTCATTCTGTACCACCAAATTGTTGCTAATCACCTTGCTTGTTATTGTGGAAAGAGTACTCTTCTGATCAAGCTCAATATATTGTGCTTAGGCTTATGCCTGATTGATATCTTGGGGCTTAGCCACGAGGACTTGCCTCTTCAAGTGTCCAAGTAGTCCTCCAACATACTTCATGAGAACTTCTCGATCCATTACAACCTTTCTCATTTAGACTACTCTTTGTTTGAAGTTTTGAACACACTTGTGTACAATTGTATGCTTTAGCCCTACCTTTGCCCCTAGTTCGTCTTTTTCTATGTTTTCTTTTGGAATTCCTAACTTGGAGATTAGAACTAGTATCATGCTTTGGTTGATAGTTATGATGATGGCTAAGGATGATTAGGGGTTGAATGGGACAAGTTGAGGAGTCTTTAGTCAAATTTGTAGACCTCAAAATGGCCTAGAAGATATGTTATGGTAAAATAATTGCTTGCCTTTAGCAGCAAAAATCTAATCGCTTTGGCAAAAACACAAAAATGCCATGGTGAATGTGCAAACAATATGGTGTATGTGCAATCACACCCTTTTAGAATTGTCAAATTCACCACTATGAATATTGAAAGAGAAATACCAAGAGTTTTTGTTGTTTGATATTCCAATTTGTTGATGGGCTTCTCATTTTTCAAGGATGGGACACTTAATGGAGGTTATTGCAAGTGTGTGCGATATTTTTGAAGGTGGGAGTGTTTTGCAGCTATGTTACAAAATCCAAACCAAATTTTTTGCTTCATTAAGGCATTTTGCTTAAAATTGTCTAAACCTTGTAAAAATAATGTCAAAACTCAGTTTTTGAGCAAATCAAGTATGGGCTTTTCGTTAGTGTGATGTTAGGAAGATACTGGCAAAATTTGAAAAATTTGAAAATTAGGGTTTTTGGGACCTGTTTTAGGTCAAAAACCCTAAAAATAGAAACTTGTCAGAATTAGCTGAAATTAATTTTGATTGGCTTATTTTGCATCACGATCATAGTGGTGAAGTCAGTTTCAATTAAAAGTCAGTTTAGCCTAGTGGGTAGTTTTCACTTTTTCAAGAGAAAAGTTAGGACCTCCAAGGTTGTCAATGGCAGTTGGTCAGTACCAGGTGTCAAAATCTAAGCTTGAAACTCAAAGCAAAACATTCTATGATGAAAGATGTTGAAAAAGATTCTTCTCGACGAAGGGGATTTTCAAATGGCGAAAAAAGCTAAAAATATTCTAAGTCTGGAAACACTTTCACTTTGTAATGTGGGAGACGCTTGCGCAATCAACGTGCAAATCAACTTTACAGTGTTCGTACATGTGAAAATGGTGAAATATAGTCACACAAACGTGTCAACAATAGTAATGCTTTTACGTGGACAACTCAGTAGTCGACACGGTGTTCACAGAGTGCGAAATGGAGGAAAACGTCAAGTCTAGAGCAATATTTAAGCCCTTGTAGCTCAGGGGTGCCCTTCAATTTGGAGGCCAAGATTTAGTTGTTTTGGGTTGCAAATATATTCATTCCCTTCGATTTTCTGTCAGCTTTCCGACAAGCTATCAAGCAAGTTCATCTGATTCTTGGAACTCCGACAATTGAAGGTAGAAGCATAAGTTACGAAGGAGATTACACATCACAAAGATTGTCAAATTTGCAGTTTCTGCGCCCTTAGCCTAGGGGCGCCCTTGAATTAGACATATTAGTTGAATGAATTTGCAGTTTTTGTTTTCGAGGAATCTTTTCGGATTCATCCCAGCTCCGCAGTGCATCCGTTCGCAAGATCATCAAATGTGCTGAGTGACCGTGACAGTGGTTCTAGTGAGCACGTAAAATGGAGGATAGATTAAAGTGAAATATCAAATTGTACCTTTGCTGGCTAGGGGCACCTTGCCTTTAGGCCAGTCAGATGAGGTTTCTTGCAATTGTCGTCTTCATGAGACTTGTGTGGAATCCTTGTAGCTATGTATTGAACCTATTCGTTAGCCTTCGGGATTTATCAATCGCCTGTAATTGAAGAATTTGTGCAAAATAGGGACAAGTGGAAAAATGGCTAAGGGTTTAACACAGTGCCTTGGAAAAGGCACCCTTCTTCTAGAGGCATGAAATGCAGTCTTTTCGCTTCGTCATTCCTAAGAACATCTCTTCCAATTTGTTTTAGCTACGCAACAAACCTATCAGCATGCAAATCAGAGCAATCCAGCTCCCGGTAGCGAAGGTCAAAGTAGGGCACTTGGTTGAAATTGATAAAATGCAAAATCATGTTAATTTCTATTTCTACTCCTTTGCAAGCCAGGGGTGCCCTTGCATTTGGGGGTCTTAATCTAGCATTCAGGCCTTGCATATGCAGTCATCAGGTGCATAATTCTTCCAGCTACGTGATGGATCTAGCGTCCAGTCGATGAGAGTCATCGTTCACCGGTAGTGGCAGATTGAAGCGTCAAATGGCAAATCAAGAAAATGGCTTAAGTATGGAATTTCTTACGAAATTACATATCTCTTTGAGAAAGGCGCCCTTCATTTTGAGGCACCATATTTAGTTTTCTGAGGTCAAAGCTCCCAACAGACATTTCATCAGTTTTGATTTGGCTATGCGATGAGTCCTTCAGTTCAGTTTCAACATCACCCGGGCACCTGGAAATCAGAGTTCAATAGAGGCTATCGTGTTGTTTTCAACAAGCTACAAAATAGGAAGTTAGCAAAAAATCTCAACTTTTGAAGGTGGACGCCTAGAAAGTCGAAATTTGACTTTTTGGAATCAGAAAAATATTCTAAGCGAACCCAGAAAGAGAGATTTCAGTTAACTCAATAAAATAATATTAAATTTTAGTTTCTGCATGTTAGCTTCTTAAAGGGGGAATTTCTTCAATATTTTAATATTGGCGCCTATTGTGAGACTCATTGAGTTTCGCATGTTGAGTTGAACTGATTATTTCAATATTTTAATATTTTAATATTTTTGAGACTTCAAGTTAGTTTTTGTTGCATGAGGTGGGGTCCAATCAGATAATTCCTTTTGAAATAAGGGTTTCTACTTGCAGTTGGCGCCTAAACCCTCAAAATGCTTTATTAATATGCATTTAGATGTCTTTTTCTCTCACAATAGGTTGAGTGCAAGTGAGTTTTCTCATTGTGCAAGCATTCAAAGGCGCCACAATATTATTTTTCAGATTTCCTTGCAGATACAGGTCCAGAATAATCAACAGACTTCAGACAAGCATGGCGATTTTAGCATAAGCAAAAACATAAAACTTCTATCTTCTATCTTAATTTCTTCTATTCTTGTCTTAGGTATTCTTTGCATGTTCAAGAATTCAACGACTTTTTACAATTCTAATCATCTGGGTTGGTTGTGCACGACTTTCTCTACAAAACCCATGTATTCAAAATTTTTAGGAAAAAATACCTCGAAGCTTCAATTCTGGAAGCTTTGATTTTCTCAACTGAAATTCCTTTGCATGGTGGAGTGAAAGATAGTATTTTTCAAAACAGAGGATCTGGGTTTTCTTGAAATCATCTTTTGCACAAAACCCATGTTCCAAATTTTTTCAAAGAAATTTGCACTCGCAACCCCTTCTGCCCTCAGTTGTTTTTTTCGAAAAAATCTTTGCATGTCAAGCTAAAAGGCGTTTTTTCGATTTTCTTATGTTGGGGTTTGCTTAGAATCATTTTTTGCTCAAAACCCACATCTCAGATTTTTTCGTGAAAATTGCCCCCTAATAGGTTATTTTTAGCCTCATTAGGAGTCATTTTAGCTTTCCGGAGAAAGTTGTTAGAACATAGCCGTGTTTACAGTCAACGGACAAGTTTTTCAGAATGTAGTTCACTTAGATTGAATTCAAGACCAAGTCGGTCTTAATTCATGATTTCATCAAAAAAGCTGACACCGATTTGTATCAAGCGCATCCGGAAGGTTGGCAGGCATAGTCACGCAAGTCCACATGGTTTCATGCCTCGTATAGCTGATTGTCTTCCAAGGCCGTTTTAGAGGGTGGATACTGTCGGAATTCTATGTGTGTAGTAGGTTCATTTGCATTTCTCATAACCAAAGGTTTCGCAGTTAAACTTCGCGATTTCATCATGCAACACTCTTCCATAGATAAAAACTTGAAAAACGTGAGAAGCGTCAAGCTGCAGAAGAAACATAGGCCATCATTCCAATTACGGAGCTGCTAGAGTTATCAATTAATGAGTTGCCAATTGAAGTGTGCAAATATTTCCAAGATTGCTCAAGTTGTTGACAAGAAGCAAATTGACAGTTAAGACATGTGATAATCTCCAGATGGTGATGCAATCAACAACCTCGTGGAGGGGTTAATTTCTAGAGATAGTGGCCAGTGAACTTCAGTATCAGGACGTCCCACCTTTTCAGGATAGACATCAGATGCAACAGTTAACTCGTTGTTCCACATCTCATCCACGTCTATTTTGGAATTTCCTATGTACATATGGAGTTTTCATTTAGTTCTTATTCTTCGTTAACTGAGGTAGTTTCCAGTTAACTTGCATATCAATAAGGACGTGCATGTTGCACATGTCCATTTAGTCTTGTTTGTATCGGTTAACTGATGGCAGTTTTCTAGTTAACTATATAGTTGCATACAATTAGGTTTAGCAATAAAATCTCGCATGCTTTTGAGATTGTAGTTGACTCAAGGTTATTTTAGGGTTCCCTACACCTTTGATGTCTATAAATAAGAGCTCTTAGCTCATTTGTAATTAACTTTTGCTTGTGATAGAGAATTGCTGCACTGTCAGCAACATGCCTATTCTCAAGATTGGTTCACCCTTGTAATTAAAACTTTTGCACATGATAGCAATATATGCTGAGCCCACCTTGCCTGTAATATTGTTATTCTGTATTTGTTCATGAGTGATTACTATATTAATGAATAGTTGCTCCACCTTGCCTTCATGTTATTACTATGGTGTTTATTCAAATCTTAGTTAAATGGGGTTGCTAGTTTGATCGTTTATTGTATGTGTGTCTCGTATATGCAATTTATTGCCCTAGTTGCTTACCTTATGTTGTTAATAATAAGCCTATTCAGATGAGCAAATTGCTGTGCCACCTTGCCCTCATGTTGCAAATCTGTACTTAAAGCTTATTGTTTGATGTGTGTGTCAATAAACCTATTCAGCCAAGCAAATAGTTGTGCCACCTTGCCCTCATGTTGTGAAGCTGTACTCAATTTATCATGTACTTGTTTGTTTTTAATAAACTTCTTCCCAACCGAGCAAATAGTTGTGCCAGCTTGCCTTCATGTTGTGAATCTGTATCTGAAGTTGATTGTATAATCACATTCTTGCTCCTTTTCCTCATGCTTTGTTTTCTTGAGGAGATTGGATAGTTTAAAGCTTTTAGTTTTTAGTTGTAGTTAAAGACTTGTGAAACCAAAGAAAATCCTTGGTTGCAATGTTCTTGGTTTTCTTAACCTTGTGCCTCTTCCAGTTGAGTCAAAAAGATAGGATTTAGATATTTTACTTTTAGAACGCATATCAACAAAACAGGGAGCTTCCCCTCCTAATTTGAAAAGCAGTCATTGCATATTGTGCATAGTTGTCCATACCAACTCGCACTCCAGAGGTGCTAATTGTTACGCCAACACTAGGGAGGCCATACTATCTTTGGTTTTGCATTGGAATCCGTGCTCAAGAGTTGGTGATAGTTTCAGGGTGTTTGGTTGCTTGGTTTTGAATGCCTAGGCCTGCTTGGTCATTTGCCACTGATTTGGGTTCATTTCGAGGTGTTTGGAGAGAGTTATGATGATTTTTTGAAGGCTGATTGAAGCTTCTAGTTTGCTGCCTTGTCATATCAGTCTGCTGTTGCAGCATATCAGACCTGGTATTTTCATGATGCCTTATCATTGTAATGTCTTAGGTATGGATATTTGATACTTGGGCTTTCATATAGTTTGATTATCTCATGATAGATTGTATTAGACATCATATTGTAACGCTGATTTAGTACTACTAATCATATTTCTCCTTTCAATTATTTTGTAATGCACTCCCGCTGAAGAAGTGGTTGAGTTCTCTTTCTTTTCTTGTTGCCCACTAAAAACTGGAAGTGGCTAGCTATGCCACCAAGTATTTTACATTTCTCTACTGGTTGGCTTGCCGCCAATAGCTCATTGTACTTCCAACATAGATATTGTATTTAAAATCCTCATACACCGTATGCTCAGAAAGTGAAGGGTTGCTTCCAGTTTGCTTATCTTTACATTGGGCTAATGCTAATGGGTGAAGTTTGTGTGAAAAAATTAGGAAAAAACTAAGGGGGTATATTTCAGTAGATGTGGGTATGAGGACATGGATAGGATCCACACATCTAAAATGGAGTTTTTAGGTGGCAAGGCTTTTGATACATTTGCAGAATGCAGAGTTAGTTTGTAGGTGTAAACTATCTAACAAGTACACTATAATTAACATATTTTTACTTAGGAAGTTTGTAAGTTAAATTGCTTAGTAAGGTGCAATCGATTATAATAAGAGAAATTACTTAGTAAGTTAAACACTTTGAAATCAGCTAATTGTTGAGCTTCAAAAGAGAAAAAAATGTCACAAAGATTTTGAAGGCTGATGCTTATACATTGGATGCAGCCAGTGAATGTTTTTCTCAACTATTTTCATATTTTCACATATTTAAATGAGATTTTAGCTTCAAGTTCTTATGATCACACAAAAACTGGTGTCGCTCACTTGCTTTATTTACTCGATTTTGGTGTTGGTAAGATTTCTTCATTTTTTGGTTTACAGCACAGAAGTCTGCAGTTTGCAATGTTAGTGCTTTAATATACATTTTTTTATGATTACTATTATAAGAAAGTTGTTGATGAACTACAAAAGGTCATGACACTTGAAAAGGTTTACCAGCCATAGAGTAGTAGTGATGAGCGGAAAATAAGAATTGTTTCAATGACTGTAAGGTATCCTTTGGATGGTTTATCTGCTTGGACGTATGGGTAATGTGCACTATATGGGTAACATGTGCCATGTGACAATTGTTATCATACTTCATCCAAATTTGAAAACATTTAAGATAGAAAAAAATTTCCTTTACAAAGCCGTGGTCCTAAGTTTAAAGGAAATTGATTCCTTTTGTATCAGTATTTATTATTGCATATTGTATCAGTATCTACTATTTGTACTGATATGATATTACTTTTAAAAGTGATTGATGCAGGCCCAAGGGCCGAGAATTGAATATTGCATATTGTATCAGTATCAACTATTTAAACAGAGAGGTAAAATAAATTCAGGGAGCAGAGGTTCCTTGCAGTGTTTCGTTCAATATAAGGAAAAGCTCCTGTTTTAAGCATGTTTGCCTTAAAGTATTACCAAGATAAGTAATGTCCTTGCAAATAGTTGTGATATATGACATAGGGCAGATTGTGTACCTCTGTTGTAAGATTGTGTGTCTGATGCCTGCAGCTTACTGACCATAAACAATTTTGTCTGTCATTAATTTCAAATGCCCTATATATTTTGCTATATTTTAATACTTCCAGTGAAATATCATATTAGTGTGGATGCAAGGCTTCTTCTTGTAGATCTTCTGAAGCCTAAACATATTATACTTTTATTAGAATTATTCCAGGCAACTGCACTCTAAAATATTAAGGTTGGTTTTATACCTCACTTCTCACCAAAGGTGGAAAGCTATAACAGAAGTATAAATGGGTTTTTAGGATATTTTAAATTTATAAATTACTTTTCCTAACACAATCGTTTTTACATTCTCCAAGTTGTGAAAAGATATTATATAGTTTCCCTAACTCAAGGCTTAATGCAGGCTCTCAAATATTCCAAAGAAGCCCTTCTCATAAGAAGAAAACAATTGCAGAGAAGTTTCAAATTTCTGGAAAAGAAGGATGATGAACAGAAGTCATATTTAAATGTAATGGAAGGCTTTTCTTTGGAGGCACGAGGATCCGTTGCGACAAATGTCTGGCCAAATTTTTCTGATAATAGAAAGCAGCAGGAGTGTGGGATGAGTCAATGGATTGTTCTTGGAAATTATTTGGAAAGTCTAATGCAGGTTTGAGCATTAGCCTTTAAGCTGTTAATCAGTGGGTTGTTGCTATGTTCTATATTCTTAATATAAGGCATTGAAATAATTTTCTCAGTTTGCATACTAGCACAGTTTGTTTGCAAGATTGAGAACTTTCATTTATGATTTATTTGAATCCAACTAAATGCTAGGTGGGAGTTGTATATGAAATGGTGGGGGCCGCAGATGAAGCTGAATATGTCTTTCATGAAGGTTTGAATATTTCAAATGCTCAAGATCTACCACTTGTTCAGGCTGCTTTTGGATCGTGTTTAGGTATCTATTTATCTATTCGGATCTTGGATTTATTTTTAGAGGTTTGCTATATATTCCATTTAGGGTTTGCAGATACCTTTGGTTAGTTTAAGATATTCTAAAGGTTTTTCCAGGTGAGATATATCGAAAGCGTCACAAATGGGAGATAGCTGAAAAGAGATTTCAGGATGCAATGAATGTATTTTGTCAACCTGTTGTGAAACATGTGTGTAAGCTTTGCAAAGCAACTATAGAGGCTATGCTTGAAATGCGCATAGGGGACTTTGTACACAGATGTCCCAGGGAGAGCAAAAATGTAAATTTTTACAGGGATTTGACTTCTGCTTTTGATATTTACATGTCAGCGAAAGAAAAGCTGCATGATATTGGAAGAAAATACTCTGATGATATGCCTCTTGATATAAAGATGCATACAAGATGTTGTGGCAGCAATTCTCAGGTCAGTGAGGAAGGGAATGTAGAATCCAGTCCCAAGCTAGGATATTCCAGCAGAATCTCAAAGAGCAAAATATTTTCTTTCGGTGTAGATACTGTGCTGTTAGAGGATGATTTTGGTCAAGATGTTAATGAATTATGTAAGGAAATGAGAAAGCCACTCTTTGGAGACCCTCTTGCTTATGCTAGAATTGGCATGAAGGAGAATAGAGCAGCAAGTCAGAAAGAAAAAATGTCTTCGACGAACGTGCACTTAAATGAATCCAGTCTAGGAGTAAAGGCTTATCATAAGGGCTCTGAGAGTGCTTGTAGGAGGACAGAGTATCATTCAAAATCTAGAAGTAAGTATGATTTATCTATGGATAATACACAATCTGTCACTATTTGAAAATTCAGGACAAACAAGTAGATTTGTGACACTAACTTTTAAACGATGAAGCTGATACAACTTTTTATTCAGGATGTAAAGAAACACAGAAGTCTCAAACGGCTTCCTTTGATGCATCTAGTAATGGTTCTCGGGAAACATTGCACCAGAATGAATGTGATCCTTCTGTGAGCAAAAGAAATAAAACAGAATCAATACGGGAGCTTATTGCTTTTACTTTGGAATGCCATATGAGAAGTCTGATGTCTAGACTTCTGCTTCAAATAGGTGGTCTTGGCTTACAAAGCTGATTTATTTAATAAATTTTATTTGAGTTGCTTTCATTTATCTGTAACTTGTTTCTAAGACCAAAGGTTTTGGTTTATGCTGAGCAGGCAAATGCCATGAGACATCTAGAGAATTTCACAAGGCATATGAGATCATTTTACAGAATATTTCTCTGCTATTTTTACATATCAATGGATTACCCTGTCTATGCTCTTTCGTTAATGATCATCGTTGCCAGCAAAAATGCCCTGGATGGAGAATTCCTGTAGATATATTACTTATTGAACGTGCAGCATTGCTGTACCACATCAGTTGGTTTTCACTAAAGAAAAATCTCCCTGCATTATTGTGGTAAGATCATTGACTTTTTATTGTACATTCTGATTCCTATAGAGAAAAAGCCTTAGTTGTGTATGCTCTAGTTCAAATATCTGCATATAGGAACTTTAGTAGATGTTTTAAGTTAGTTGTTTCTCACCTTTAAGTTTTTACAGGACCCAGTGCTGCAATTCTTCTGAAAACCTGAGGTCATTTGTGATTGGATGGTTGCAGCATGCCTTCTTTATCTGTAGTCAGATGCCTGCACTTCTTCAAAAGGTTATAGTGTTCTTTCAGTTGCACTTTTTTTGTACCTCTCTTTAATATTTTTCTTTTTGTTGCATCCATAAGAGCACAGAAATTGTAGATTTTCAAAGCTATGGAACTGTAAAATGTTATATTCTTCTCTTTTTTATAAGAATGAAAATTGAAAGTATAATATATGCTACTAATGAGTTCACTCAGCAAAAAATCTTGAATCTATAAATTTGTATAAATATCTATTTTTGTATTTGTAAGGGATATAGAATGAGTTTGCAAACCAGAAGCATTTGTCGAGTATTTCTTTTAGGAGTTTGTGCAGTGGTGTAAGAAATGCTTGGCAGTAGGCACAGATATTACAGTATTACTACAAGGAAAGCTACAAGATTTAACCATGACATGCATTGGCAAAGGAAGCTGGTTCACTTTTGCTGTTTCTGGTGCAGATTTTATCCTTGGAAGCTTGACATTCCATAAAAGGGCAATGAATGTTTCACCCTCCATATAGGGATGAATAAGTTGCTATTGACCTATAAGATTGCATTCGGAAGGATGTTTCCATATGAAGCTATCGGAAGTGTTTATCCAGCACTTGATAACCTAAGGCAACAAAGAATATTCCTTTTTGGCCATGACCCCAGGCCATAACATCTCTCTCTAAAAGAGAGCTACAAATCCTACCAGCCAAAATACAGGGCAGCTCCTGGCGATCCGCCATTGCACCCCCATGAGGTCACTCATGCGGGTCCTTTCACTTGTACACAGTAGCCTGAGCTAGAACATGAGGGGTTTTGAAGTCCACCATGTGATCTCCATCTAGCCTCCAGAAAAATCCTACGTAGATCCTGCAAGTGATGGTGTGTTGTCATAATAGGAGGGTGACCATCCAAAGAATCAAACCAAAAGAGAGCTTTCAAGCTTTTGTTGCAAATCCAAAACAATCCTTGTTTGACCTTGGCACCCCTTTTGAGGGTACCCCAAATCATAGAGCCTTTACCCATAAGGCCAAATCTAGGCACGTCCACACTTTCCACATCCCCAAGATTGTTTGAGTCGAGGATCTTCTAGCCCAAGTCTGCTACTGTTGAGAGCACCATCTCCACTAAAGTTTTGTCGCTAAAGCTTTCCCATTCAAGTTAGCTTGACGTAGTCCCAGACCTTCTTCCTGTTTCGGCCGAAACACATCATCTCACTTAACAAGGCTCCACTTCCTCAAAAGGAGGTTATTGGACTAGAGAAATTGGCGGTAGAGGCTCTCAAAGTCCTTGATAAAGTTGATAGGGGTAGTCAACACAAAGCATCTGTACAACGAGAGAGCATGAACCATAGACTTCAAAAGAGTCACTCTACCAGCAGTAGAGAGCCACCTACAAGTCCAATGATTGACCCTTTTACAAAACTTCTCAATAACATCTTGCCAGAACAACCTTGGAAGTGTGCAAATGACAAGAAGAATATCAAGGTAGACGAGGGAAGCCAGCCAATCTGAAACTTGAGAATTCTAGCAATGGTCTGCTGCATAAGCTTAGGAGTGTTAAAGAAATAAATAAAAGACTTGCCTTCATTGATGCTTTGTCTTGAAGCAACCAAGTAACAGCCTAGAACCTTCCTCAAATTTATTGCTTCATCCACTTTGGCCAAGCCCATCAGAGCCATGTTATCCACAAATTGAAGATGGGATTGGGCGGGGGGCGATTATTGCCCTAACACCAACCTTGAATGAGACCTAACTCCACATGAGACTTAATAAATCTCCCAAAAGCCATCAAAATAAATATGGGGATAAGTGATCCCCTTGTCGAAGACCTTGGACGGCCCAAACAACTCAGAAGGTCCCCATTGACAAGCATTGAGAAGGAGGAGGAAGTAACACAACTCATAACCCACTCAATCTAGGCACAGTCAAACCCAAAAGCCCTCAAAATCTTGGATAGAAAATCCTGTTTGACACGATCATAAGCTTTAGCCATGTCCAACTTAATAAACATCGCCTTCTCTCTAGAGGAGGGCATGGAGTGTACAGCCTTAGCCACAATAACAACACCATCAAGAATCTTCTTGCCAACCACAAAACCACCTTGCTCCTCTGAAGTCGATCTGTTTAACCACGGCTTCAGGCATTTTGCAATCAGCTTAGCAATAATTTTGTACACCATGTTACAAAGGGCAATTGGTCTAAAAATGTCGAAAGAATTAACTCCCTCTTGCTTAGGGATAAGAGCCAAAAAGTGGCATTCATGGCTCATAGTAGTTGTTTATTCTTTTGAGACTCTTGGACAACCTTAAGAAGGTCAAACTTAATAACTTCCCAAAACACTTGAAAAAACTCAAGCGAAAACCCATAAGGACTTGGAGCTTTCTCTTTCTTCATCCTCACTGATAGGAGGGGAATCTTCGGAAAGCAAAGCAAAAAAACCAGGATAGATTCTTTCGAGATCTCAGGAGAGGAATTCAAACCCTCCCCCTCAAGGGACCTAAGAGAAGAGATGATATTACTTTGCCTTTTGTCCTTTATCGAATTGTGGAAAAATGAAGTATTCTTGTCGCCTTCCTGGAGCCAATCAACACAAGACCCTTGGTAGGGTTTTAGCCCTAATTCTCTCAAAACCCTAAGTGTTTTCATGGTCAAGCACTTTATGTTCTATTTCGTTGATGACTAGGTATCGAAGTTTCCAGGTCGCTCAAGTTATGACTTAAGCCCTTCTACATCATGGCTTACCTACCTTGCTTACGGTCTAATCTGGTTCGGAAATTTTCCCAAAGTCTAAAGTAAATCTTTTGGTATGCGAAGTGTTGACACATGTATAGGTTGAAAGGAAGGAGGGGTCTACAGTAGGGACATGTGTTGTATGTTTGCTTGTTTGCAATGGCAAAGGCGAGTCCCATTTCTATTTGTGTGAAGCTGTGGAATACTGATGCATGTCTAGGATGACATTTGTGTCGATGGATTTTCAATGATAAATCGATGATTACTGCACACCCACGAAGAGGAGAGAAGGTCTTGCAGAATTGCGATGATGACACACATCCAAGATTTTTCAATGCTTGCAATGTATTGGTTGGGAATATTTTGAGGGCGTGTGTATTTATTCAAATTTGATCATCAAATATATGTCATGCATTCAAGCCCGCAAAACAAAGATGTACTATCCATATTCAAACTGTCTAAACGACTAGTTCCTAGTTCAAAATTTGAATTTGTGCATGTTGACATGGTAGCAATATGAAATAACTTTTTACAAGCCGAATTCCTTACCACCAATGGTTCTAAGAATTGATCCAAACCAACATATGGATGTTGTCTATATTGGTATTTAAGATTGTGGTTTCAATTTTTTTGAAAGGTGTAAGAGATAAGTGATGTGTTGAATACTACAAAACTTTGACTATACATTGGTGGGTGATCTGTCTGAGCTTTTCATGTCTTATCTTTCAAGGTAGAGCCACCTTATGTGAAGAAAAGCAAATTGTGCATGTAGAGCAGTCCAGTTGACAAAGTAGAATTATGCAAATTCATTCTAAGGGCATTTCTGACAAAGAATTGTCTGTAAGTTCTATAATAATCATTTCAATGTATCTTGAGGTTGGAGCCTCTTGTTTCATGTGAGGTTGGTGCCTCTTGGTTTTTTTTGGGTTGGTGCTCAGATTGGGAGATTGAAGTCTCCTTTAGGTTGGTGCCTATAAATTGTTTTGGGGATTGGTGTCTCCAGTGGGTTAGTGCCTACAAAAGCATTGAAAGATCTCATTATTCTTTTGAGGTTGGATTTTGTTAGTAGATCTAAGTAACTTTTCTCATCGTGGTTTTTCCCTCCAGGTTTTCCACATAAATCTGGTGTTATCTTGTGAGATTGTGTTCATTGCTTACATTGTTGCATCTAATGTTCTTAATGATAATTGGTATATTGGTTAAGGATAAAATTCATTAATGTATTGATTTACCCCCCCTCTCAGTATATTTGTGTGTTCAACAAGCACAAGCATTCCGTAATGCAACACTAACCAATAAGAGGCTAGGCTAAGTGTTGCAAATTTGATCTCAAAGATTGCAATAGAAGATAGAACCTTACATTTTAAATAACTTCAGTGTTACCCGGGGATGCGTCCTCGGGTCTAAACCCCCCCGTCCCCGTCCTGGAAACGGCCAGGGGGACAGAAACAGTGTACCATGTTCTTTTTATTTTGATTTTCATATCGTAATTGAAAAAAAAACTATATTGGAAATGAATTCTTAACAAAAATGTTATATGCTAAGTTTCTATGATGTATATAATATATATGCATGCTTTATCCATGTTTTCATATGAATATTTAATGTTTCTGTATATATTTTAAATTTTTCTATATTTTATATAGCCGTCCCATGCTGTCCCTAAATTTGGCCTGAAAAATCGGAAACTTGGGGACTCGTTCCGCTGTCCCCTGCCATCCCCGTCCCGGAAACTTGGGGTAACATTGAATAACTTTCATTAATTGAATTTCCCTTTTATAGAATTGATTGTATTTTGACTTTCGTAGACTTTGGCTTGTCTAAGATTCATCCCGTGAGTCTTCCAACTCATTATACTCTATTGCTTCCTAGGTTTAGTTGTAATATTATAGTTATAGTTTTTTTGTTATTTTTAGCATTCTTGATTCAATATTTTACATGCTCTACTTAGGTGTTTTGTGGATATTAATAAAGTTTCTTAATTTTATTTTATTTCTTGTAAATAAAAAATATGGTGATTTTTCTTTTATTTTTCTAACTGAAGGTCTAAAAGCTTGCAATACGATTGCTTGCTGCCTTGTAATCTTATGGTATAGAATGTCTTTTCTTTAATTGATCTACTATATATGTTGATAGTTTCTAGAAATGTGCATTTCCTTCACTACTAAATTTTTCACGTTACAGGTGTCAATTTTGCTGGCTATTGTTCACATGCCGTTAGCAGTGGGTGGGCTATTTTCTGTACCTGAGGATTATACCAGTAACCTTTCTGGAAGTCATTGGTCTGCATATTTTCATCAGGCATCTCTTGGAACAACATTACGTGAGGAGCATGTTGCTGTTTTGGATGCAAAGCTTGCATCACAAGATTCTGATACTAATGAGGTACTCTTGGATTTATTTACTTATTGATTACACTAATTGGTAGATATAAATTTTTGGTTATTTAGGAATCTGGTCTAATCTTTTGTAATTTTTCATCGACCTTTCTGGTAGTAATTTTTCTTTGGTTTCAACATCTCTTTGGCAGCTCAAGGTATATTGGTCTAAGCCTTCAATCCTCATCTCATTTGCTTATCTTATTGATGGGTCATAAAGTGTAATTTTGTATTTTCCCTTTCTAGTATTTTCATAAACCCTGACTTTTTGGTGTTTCCATCTGCAAAACTAAAGTATTAATAGAATAATAAATAGTAGCATACACTGATGATATTAAAAAACTCTTTGACCTTTAATTGTAGTCTTTATTATGATAAGATAACTACCCACAATATATTGATGTAAATACAAACTTAGCATTAAACGAATGTTATTTCAGCTGACTAGGAAATACAAATATTAATGCAAAATCAGACTCACACTTTGACTGGATGAAAGCACAACTGGTATGGTTGTTGAAGGTGTCCATAGATTCAATGATTGAAGTAATTAGTAAGCTGCACAACCTGCAGGTACACTAAGGTATGACATCAGCAGCCTAAAATCACAACCAATATAATTAATGCTGTGCAACATTAATTACATGGAAATAACAAGACACAAAAATATAGGAACAACGAACTCCATTATTGATATCACTTATTACAATGAAGTGGTTGTGTTACCATAGGATATTGTAAAATACCGCTGCTATATGAACACCAATCTTGGATAAAAATATTTTACGATTTACGCAAGTTTGACAATGCAAGCATTTTATCAAAGTACTAGCGGACTTCCAAATTAAAAATATTTTCAGTTCTATTTAATATTAGAAAAATTCTCATAGAATCATCATATAAACTAATTTCCAGATTTTTGAATGGTCATTCTACTTTTTTAAAACCTTAGAATTGATTCAATTCCTTATAGTTAATCAACTTTCTAGTTGGGCAGATTTTTTCACTCTATATAAGATTGATTTCTTTAATTGAAAAGCTTAATGATTAATTTTTGCTGACCTAGATAAAAAATCCCAATTCAAATTGCTAGCATAGGAAGGTGTGACAGCGACAAGAAATAATAATGAATCGTTGAAGAGCATTCCTCGACTCCATACTTCGGTGGCACTAATAAAGCATCGGCTTGCCAATGTTCACTCAATAATGATACGACTTTGTATAAGATTGTGACGGCTAGGTATGAATGAACAACCAAGACTTCACACTTCAGCGCCTCTTGGTATGTGCCACGTCCTTCTAAATTAATTTGCAACTCCCCACACTTTGATGGCGGCAGCTATAATTCACACCCAATCTCCTTTAGAAATGACATGTTCGAGGTGGCAGATTAATGCGGCTTCTAAAGTTCCTGCTTCCACAGTAATGACGGCTCAAAGGTTCTTGAGGGAATGGACAATTAAGTCTATTACGACGCTAGCAATAATATGTGCCATAATTAGTATTGCAAAGTCACTCGACCCTCCAGGTTATTCAACACCTTCAAGTGCATCCTTATGTTATACGTCTAGCAAAATTAATACTATTTATTCATTACACTTGGAATATTTGCAACATTGAACTCTGGAATTACCTCTATTGAGTTCCACTATAATTTTTCAAACCGAGCTTATTCTTAAAGTTTTCAAACATTGAAATTAAATTATCCTTTGAAATTTGTCTTCATAGAAGACTTCACAAATTTCTGACAATGAAGTCCAATTGTGGATTTTGAAATGAATCCACTCAATTAGATGAATTAGGTTTCCGTCCAATCCACCAACTCAAGGGTTTTTGTCCTCAAGTCTCCTGAAAGTTGTGCTCTCAAAATTGCTCCCAATAATAATTTTTCAAGATGATTAATTCCTTTTCTCCTCATCTTTTATACTTCACCACATTATTAAATATTTTTCTATTGTAAAGTGATTTTTATTAAATATTTGAGCACCACATATATTAAAGTCACTTTAACAATAAATTAATTAATTTAATATAATCGTCTAAAATATTATTTCAGGACTAATTAATATTTAATTAGGTAAATTAACTCCATGGTGACTACTAAGAAATTGGGGACACTACAAATATATGTAAAATTTGAATGCTCACAATAATCTTTATTACAAATGAAAACTGAAATCCAACTGAAACATTGAAATAAATACTTATCACAATGACTTGGCATTGTAGTGGCAATATAGTAGCTCTATTACAAATTGAGATGCTGAAATAAACACACCACATTGAAACTTGGGCAATTTTCCTTGCAATCAGATCTAAAACTTGTTGACAACCTTTGTCGCAAAATAAATCCTCCAAAAATGCTCCTTATTTGTTCTCATCTGGAGATAAATTTGCAATTTTCAGCACCAATATGATCCTTGGATGGAATCACCTCACTTGGATAAGAGAGTGTTTGTTTTTCAATTCCAATTGGAAACCAAGAGGGTTTTTGACCTTAGATGAAAAGATGACATAAGTGCTTAGAAAAGGATTTGATTACAAAACATGGATGATTCTTTTGATCAATTTGCCCCCTTTTATAAATTCTTTTTGAACACTTTATTTTGAATTTTTTTTTTTTTCCATTGTAAAACTCCTTCCAAAAAGTTATTAAAAATACTTTTTAAATTATATATTAATGTGAAGCTTTATGATGTCCCATTTAGATGGTCACTTTATTAAAAGAATTATATTTAAGTTGTCCTTATAAAATAAGGCTATTAGGCCCAACTTAAAATATCATTATTAATCATTTCCCTAACTTATCCCTTAGCCTGTGGGAAATGTAGAAATAGGTTTCCAATTAATTCAATTAGAAAAGGGGACATGATATGAAATATTGATGAAAATAAATACAACTTTTTTAGTAGAAGCTGTTATAAACTTGAATAAAATATAGAAATTGTTAGATTTAGGATCAGAAATGAAAGCAATCAGAAAATGCAACACATAAGACAATGAACACAACAAGATACCCTGGGAAAACCCTCCTACTCAAGGGAGAAAAACCCAGCAAATATATCTCTTATATATTGAAGGAATAAGAGCAGAAATCTGCTTACAACTCAGGCCCAACACAATGCGAATTTGATACAATGAATAATAGCACCTCTCCTAGATGCAAAGATACAAATGAATATGTTTCTCCTTGAAATCGGTCTGCTGCTACAAAATGATGATCTGCTGCTACAAGATGATGATCTGCTGCTCAAGTATGAACTTCTTCTAGGAATGCAAATTATGATGAATGAACTTGATGATCAAATGAATGGTCATCACCTTGTATTTATACAAAACTAGGTGACTTTTCATTTGGGTTGGCCTCTTTTAAGAAACAAGGTGACTCTTCATAAAATTATTATATATAGCCAGTCCGACTTGCCTTGGTATTATTTATCCATCGTTTTTAAATTTGAGAGAAAGATATCTCCCACTGTTATAACATCAACACTCCCTCTTAGCTAGGGAGGTATCTTTCCAAATATCCACGTCATGGAGTCTCTCAACATGACGCCCACAATGGCTACACCCATTTGTGGAAAACTCAAAGGTTCATCACGAAGTCTCTCAATGTGATGTTGTCATGGAGTCTCTCAACATGACGTCCACCATGGCTACTCCCATGTGTGGAAAGAAACACAAGTACAAGGGTTCATCATAGAGTCTCTCAACGTGATGTCATCATGGAGTCCTTCAATGTGATGTCGTCATGGAGTCTCTCAACATGACGTCTCATCTCAATCATAGAGATGAACAAGGGCTCGCACCTCATATTTCTCCGTCTTAGAGAAATATACACTACAAGCGCTTTCACCTCATATTTCTCCGTCTCAGAGAAATATACACTACAATGGCTTTCACCTCATATTTCTCCTTCTCAGAGAAATATACATTACAACAAATCTTCATAATGATGTGACTCCGTCTAGAGCTCCAAGTACTTGCATCAACCTCCTTACCTCCTCGTCCAAGATTGTTTGCAATGCTTGCCTTAGAGGAGTGGTTTCCAATGCACACTTCCGACACTATTGACTTGCTCGAGTCCAGGACTGTCCTCCTCGACCTCATCCCAGATCACCCTATTCTAAATAGGTTTGCGGAGCTACGAATGTCAAATCTAGATTAACTGTCTCGTGCAATTCTGTTCTCAGCTGTTGAAGAGGTCTTCCAAGGATTTTGCACTTGGCCTTGCAACACTGTAACCTTCACTTCTTCTTAGTGAGTCACAAAACTCCCTCTTGATCCCTACCTCAGAGATTTCAAAGAAATCCTCTAGAAGTGAACTCCCCTCCATTGACCTATCTCAGAACCTTAATCCTTTACCTGGACAAGCTCTCAACTCGTGCCTTGAATTCTCTGAATTTGACTCCCTCTGAATGTCATTTCCTCCTCTTCGAAGAAATTGATCGACTTTAGAATAAGAAATCTTTTGAATCAACTTTAGAGCTAGGCTCCTTCTGAGATGTCCTTGTGTCAATTTCCGTAGTAGAAACATGTTGTGTAGACCTTAATTTGCAATCTCGAGCAAAGTGACTGTATTTGGCACACCGGTTTTGATTCAAGTGAGTAACTCTTGTCGTGAGTTTCAATGCACGATAGTCCCAATGCATTCATGATCTGCAATGACATGACGTTGTTCGATGCTCCAGAGTCGATGCAGTTGTTGAGTTTATAACCTCCCATATACAGAGATATTTAGAAGGGCTTTTTCTTTTCTTCCGTTGGTACAAAAGATTCTAGCAACGTAGGCTGGATGACAACTTGCTTCTGTACTACTTTGAGAATTGGATCCATTTGATCGGGATGATCTTGGAGATACTCTAGCTGTGAGATCTGTACCTTCGTCTTCATCATAGACGTCACAATGTCAAAGTTCGTCCAGGACGGATCTTGAGCACTTGATGTGATCTTCTCTTGTGTAGACTTGGGATTAGAAGTGGAAGCTTCTTTTCCCTTTTCATTTGACTTCCTTCTTTCTTCTTCTTCTTTCTGTGCTTTGAAATGTTGAGCGCGTGTGAACACAGGCATCAGCATGTTCTCGTGGTTGACAACAAGAGAGTACTGACAGTAGTCTTCTTCTTCTTGATTTTCGGGTTCGCTATGAAAGTATCCCGTTGCAGAGTCGCCATCGAAGTTGTCCGTTTGTGGTGGAGCAATGTTCACATTTGAAGGTATGAAACTTGAGCTTTGTGCTCAATCTCCGACATATCCCATGATCTGGTCCAATCTTTGATTCTCAAGGCATGTGGATCCGGTATGTTCTTCTGTATCATGGAAATAGCAGAACATATTAGACTTCTCGGCCTCTGCTCCTCTTTGCGGAGGTCCTTGATTTCGAGGCTTGCAGTTGTTGTTGAAAGGTTGGAAATTATTCCTCTTTGGTTGGTACGACTGTTGAGGGTGGTATTGTTACTGAGGTTTGTATTGCTGTTGAGGTTGTTATTGTTGTTGTTGTTGATACGGCGGTGGCATAGACAGTGCTTGCTGCCCTTGATTGGGTGATTGCCTTTTCAAGATAGTCACTTCATCTGTTACCTTCTGTAGCAATGGATTTGCTGATGCTTGGACCAGCGGTTTGATAGCATCGCCCTTCATCTTTCCTGTGGTCATCATGTGATCCTCGATCTCGATAGCCTTCTCTTGTGCAACTTTTAAGTCTACTTCGTGGTTTCCTTTGATGAAAAAGGCTACCTTTGAGGGAAGGGCGTTGACGGAGCTGCTCATCAAAATCTCGTCTGATGGGTTGAGTGTGTGAGAGAGACATGTAGCTAGGTGATTAAATCTTGCTACGAACTCCCTCATCGGTTTTGTAGGCTCCATCTTAGAGTTTGATAAATGGGCAAATAACTGGTGGTTGTCTTCGGCAAGCTTGAATCTCGCCAAGAATTTCTCGCTCATCTCCTCCTAGTTTCTGATGGTAAGTGATGGAACCAATCAGAAGCATTCGCCTCAAGAGTTTTGAAAAAGAGTCGAACAACGATATCTTCATGTGGCACGGACAAAAAGAAGCAAGCCACTGTGAACGATGATATGTGCTCATCCGGGTGTTTAGCCCCGTCATCGAAGAATCTTGGGAAGTGCTTTCGCGATCCCTTGGGAAGTTCATGATTTCCTTGTAGGGCCAATGGGCCTATGTTGTTACCCCATGGGAAAGGTGTTGGATGTCTCACGACTCTTGCATTACAGCCATTGCTAAACATGTTATATTCGTTGCCGTAGTTGTTGTTGTTGCCATTGCCATTGCCATTGCCGTCATTATTGCCATTGCCGTTGATACCATTATTACGGCCATTGCCGTTGTTATTGGCATTGTCATTGTAAAGGCGGTTGTTCGCCGTCGCTTGAGCTGGAGGTCCTTGTTGTTGTTGTTCTAGAAAGTGTTCAAGAACCTCTTCAAAGATCTGCTCTATATCGGACGCTTCTCCGATGTCTTCTTGAAATTGAGGATTATTTCTCCTCCGTATGTATACTTGGTGAACTAGGATGCTTATTGCCATGCGGGTGGTGGTAACATTGGTCTCTCAGTTGCCAGATCAACCTTTCTTTCTTCCTCGTCCAGAGTAATAGTTGCGGCTCTCCACTGAGCTGGTGATGTATTCTTTTCCAAGATGAAAGTACGCAAGCTACTGATGATGTTCGTTTGCTCTCCTTCAATGAATGTAAGATCTGGTTGGAGACTTGTTGGAGCAAGATCAGGTTGTTCAACTGGAGCTGAAGGATGCCAGATGCCCATTTCATGTCATAAAAGTGTTAAGCTTTTCTTGAAGTTTTATGCCTCGTTGCCCCACGGTGGGCGCCAAAAAATATTTGCATTTCAATTAGCACCTCTGGAGTGCTTATTGGAAACAAACAGCTATTGCAAGTGTTTTAGTACTGCTCTTCAAATTATAGAGAGGAAGATCTCTCTTTGTTGATGTTCTACGTAAAAAAGGTGTACTAAGGTTCCTATCTTTTTTACTCAGCGGTAGGACACAAGGGTGCTTAAACACAATGCACCGTAGCTAAGCTTTTCTTTGTTTTCCGTAGATCTTAACTACGACTAACTTGCTTCTAGACTATCCTACCTCCTCAAGATAAACAGAGCATGAGGGCGTAGGAGCGAAATGGATGGGTGGGATCACTTGAATCCTCCGTCTCTGTAGAATATGGCCGAGGCTTTGAACTCTCGGATATACGCTTGGGATAAGGTTTTATGCAAATGAACACTTTTTACGGTAGGCTGGATTAGAGACTTGCCAAGGAGGAGGAACCCTTGTTCGAGGTATAGGCTTGGAAACAACTTACTGGAAACAAGGTACGATGATTTGGCTAACAGGATTCCCGAGAAGGTGATGACACTTGTCCAAAGTGTAGGCTGAAAGACAATTCATTAAACAATATCAAACGATAGTAATCGATAACAAAATATCCAAGGAGGAGGAACCCCTGTCCGAAGAGGAGATTGAAACAATACACTATTGAGAACAAGACGTTGAAAGAACTCAAATATTTAGATCAAACAAGCATGCGCCATCTGATTTTCTTCTTCAAGCTTCTTCAAAGAATTACAAAGGTTGGGACAGCAAAGGTACAAAATCATGCACAATTATGATCAACCAACAAACTCTCATCCAAGAGTCAACATATTAAAACAAGCAAACTCTGGCAACAATGGCGCAACAATTTTGTGTAGTAAATAAAGGTTAAACAAATAATGTGCCCAAGGCTCTTATTTATAGAAATTCAAAGGAGTAGGCAACCCTAAAATCTCCTTGAGTTAACAATCAGTTCTTGCCAATCAACAAGATTTATTCCTATGTCTAAAAATAGGTGAGCAAGTAGTTAACTGGAAATCTACTTCAGTTAACTGGAACTAAACAAAAGTCAAGCTGGAAGTCTACCTCAGTTGACTGACACCTAATTAAAAGTGAACTTAAATTACAAATGTGTCTCCAAAATAGACATCCACCTTTAAAGGAGATTTGAGATCCACAAATCGTGGGAGTCAATTAGACATCCTAGATTAGTGGGATCTGACATGTGCATGATCTGTGGAGATCTGGAGTCAACTTGAAAAGGGGCATCAAGTTAACTTTAGTCATATTTATTGCTACTTTGGAGGGTAGGACGTCCTTCCTTAGGTGCTTTATACCTCATCAATTCTAGTCAACAATTCTCCCAACTAGTCGTTTACTTCTTTATACGGAGATTGTCACATGCCTCAACTATCAATGTCAGCAACTTGATGTATGTATCTCCTTCATTCTACTTCCCTTAGGAGGGTTACTCCTTGTCTTTCTGTCTTTGTTTCCATTTCGACATGGAAGGTAGTGTAGTATTAATCGATGGCGGCTCTGTGTTGGGAATGACTACCTTCCGCGTTCTTTTGCGGCTTTATGTTTTTGACGTTTTCCTTGACCTTTCTCGACTAAAGAGTATTGTATGATGAAACCACAAAGTTTGATGATGAAACCGTGAAGTTTGACTTCCAATGCTCCAACCGTGATAAATGCACATGAACTTCCTACATATGTAAAATTCCAACGGTTACAATCCTCTAAATTGGCCTTGGAAGGCGATCAGATATACAAAGTGAAACCATTATGGAACCTGTGGACTTGTGTCTATGCTTATCAATCTGTCCAAATTGACCTCTAGGTGTGCCCAACGCAGATCGGTGCCAGTCGTTTTCATAAAATCATGGAGTAAGACCATTTTGGCCTTGTATTCGTCTCGAGAGAACTGCATTCTGAAAACCTTGAAGATTGACTCTGCACATGATGTTGGTTGGACAACTTTTTCTGAAACTGCTAAAAATAGCCTTGCCGGGGCAACTTTTTATGAATTTTTTTGAGACATGGGTTTTGCTGAGAATGATTTACTAAACAGACCTAGATCGTCAGAAATTCGTAAAAATGAGTTTTTCTATGACATGCAAGAGCCCTTCGATGGCAGAGGCAACGAGGCACCAAAAATTTTCTCGGATAAATCCAACACATGGGTTTTGTTCGTGTGTCAGAGCTGAACAAACCATGTTTGTCTGTTTTTCAAAATTATGACTTTTTCCGGAAACCTTAAAAAATAGGGGTAGCAAGGCTACTTTTTCTGGAAAAATCCAACATGTGGGTTTTGTTGAAAAAGTTGTGCTGATCAATACCCAATTGGCCAGATTTGTGATTATCTGCTGTTTTCTTGGACATGAAAGAAGATCTAAGACAAGGAAAGAGGAAAAAGACAAGAAGAAAATTGGAAGTTATCAACTGTCAATTTGGAAGAATTATGCTTTTCGATGCAACCTCTGATAAATAGTTCCTCTGTGCAACAGTTCTTCAAAAATATGAACAGTGAAAACCCCTCTGTCAGATCTTCAAAAATGTTGGAGAAGAGAAATATCTGTTCTTGAGCTCCTCAACCTGCAAAGAAATAATGAAGAATGGATGCCTAGATGCTTTGATATGTCAATTTGGAGTTGCAAGCATCAATTGGGCGTCCAACTCATGATTGAGCCCGATTTGGAGTTCTAAAAGCTGATTTTCACTTATTGTGGAGTGTTTGGCCTCCTTTTGCCTCCAAATTTGTTAACTCAAGTCAACATTTTGCTTTTGACTTTTTAGGCGTTCATCCTTGAGTTTTAGCATTTTTCATCATTTTTTAGGTTGAAGTGCTTCCGTTTGATCTTTAATCTTGGTTGCTCAGTTGATCTTTGGTAGTTGCTGACAGATCTGTCGTCGAGATGGGATCATACTGAAGAGATACATCTGGGGGTCGTCAAGTCAAAAACTTGAGTTTGAGCCTCCAAAATAAAGGGCACCTTTCTCCAAGAGGGGCGCTTTTGGCTGTACCTTAGTCAATTTTCATTGACTTGTTGGTGTAAGAACTAACACCTCTGGAGTGTAAGTTTGTATGGACAACTATGCACACTACGTAATGAGTGCTCTTCAAATTAGGAGGGTAAGCTCCCTCGTTGTGTTGGAATGCATGGAATAGAAAAGTAAACTAAATCCAATCTTTTTGTTCTTAGCTGGTAGAGGCACAAGGTTAAGAAAACCTAGAATGTTGCAGCTAAGGATTTTTTGGTTTCGCAGATTGTCTAACTACAACTAAGCTAACTCCTTTAAATCTATCCAGTTTCCTCAAGAAAACAGAGTGTGAGGAAATGAAGCGGGAATGGTTTTTATACGATAAGTTGGGTACAGATTTGCAACATGAAGGCAAGGTGGGCACAACTATTCGCTTGGCTGAATAAGCTTATTATCACACACATCATACGATAAGCTTTAAGTACAAATTCTCAACATGAAGGCAAGGTGGGCACAACTATTTGCTCAACTCGAATAGGCTTATTGATAACAAAACACAAAAGATAGCCAACTAGGACAACAAATTGCATAGGCGAGACACGCATACAATCTACGATCGAACTAGCCACTATATCTAACTAAGGCAAGCATTCATCATAATAATTGCATGGAACCCGAGTAGCATAACAATTCATTATCAAAACAAACGCTCATGAACAAATCCAACAAAGACAATATTACAAGCAAGGTGGGCACAACATATATTAATCTCCTGTAAAAGTTCCTTGAATAGATACAATAATAACAATACTACAGGCAAGGTGGGCACAACATGTATGCTATCAAGCAAAAGTTAAATTACAAATGAGTTGAATTCTCTTATTTATAGACATCAAGGTGTAGGCAACCCTAAAATCACCTTGAGTCAACTACAGTCCTGCAGTACATGCAAGATCTTATTCTCTAAACCTAATTGGATGAAACTAAACAGTTAACTGGCAAACTATCATCAGTTAATTGAAACATCTAATCCAAACTCCAGTGTATGTAGATGTTTCCAAGAAAGACATGGCATGCAATGTGTAACAACAAGTTAACTCGGAAAGAGGCATGGAGTTCAACTCCTGTGTCTAATGTCTATCTTGGAAAAGGTGGGACGCCTTGAATTGAAGTTTACTGGCCCTGATTTTGAGCAAGTAAGCCCTCCACGAGGTTAGTGACTGCATCACCATCGAGAGGTTGTCACATGTCTTAACTGTCAATTCATTGCTTGTCAGCAATTCAAGCAAACCTAGAAATCTCTTGGCACTTCACTGACTGGTAACTCTGGCGGCTCTGCAATTGAAGTGATGGCCACTATTTCTTCTACAGCTTGACGCTTCTCACGTTTTTTGACGCTTTTCTCTAAGGAAGAATGTTGCATGATGAAACCACAAAGTTTGACTGTGAACACTTTGGTTGTGAGAAATGCAAATGAACTTGTTGCATACATAGAAACCCAATGGTATCAACCCTCTAAACTGGCCTTGGAAGACAATCAGCTATACGAGGCATGAAACCATGTGAACTTGAGTGACTACGCTTGTCAACCTTTCTGATGCGCTTGATACAAATCGATGTCAGCTTTTTTGATGAAATCATGAATTAAAACTGACTTGGTCTTGAATTCATTCTGCGTGAATTGCATCCTGAAAAACTCGCCTGTTGACTGTGAACATGACTATATTCTAACAATTTTTCCAGAAAACCAAAAATCTCTCCTAATGAGGCTAAAAATAGCTCGTCATAGGGCATTTTCACAGAAAATTCCGAGACATGGGTTTTATGTAGAATCAAATTCTAAGATGACCCACAATGTCATAATTGTGAAAAAATGTGATTTAGGCCCGCATGCAAAAGGTTTTTAGTTGAGATCTGAGGGGTAGTGAGGACATTTTTCCCGAGAACATATGAGATATGGGTTTTGTCCAGAAGAAAATTCTAAGACAACCCACAATGTTAGATTCGAAAAATATCAACTTCTACTCCACCATGCAAAGGAATTTCACTTCACAAAATCAGAGCCTCAAGAACTGATGCTTTGGAACAAATTTTCCTTGAAAATTCTAGCACATGGGTTTTACCGAGAAAGCAATTCTGAATCAACCCAGATGATTTGTTTTGCCAAAAATGCCAATTCTTCAAACATGCGAGAGAATTTAAGACGAGAAGGAAGAATTTTAGAGAAGAAGAAAGATGTTTTTTAGTTTTTATTTATTTATCTTCTTCTGTCAAAATCGCCACTCTGCCTTGAATTCTGCTGATGAATTTGGACTTCTACTTACAAATGAATATTTTTGATGCCTTCACAACTGACTATTGAAGAAATTTGCCCAACTTTGGAAAGAATTCACCTCTGCTCAAACTGGATGAATGAAATGATGAATGCCATGCTTGCATAACTAGAGCAAAATCGTACCACAAAAGCAAGACTGCAAGCTCAAACCCTAACTGTGAAGGAAGAATTTGATTGGCCCTTCACCAGCTGAATTGCCACTGTCTCTGAGTCCTAGATAAAAATAATATTTAATTTAAAACATGCAAACTAAAAAGAGGCACCAATATTTAGCTCTTTGAAGAAATTTGTCACTTTTTAATGCTCTGCATGCAAAAATATTATTTTAATTCAGTTTTCAGTCACCATCCTCCGTTTTACGTGCTCAGTAGAACCTCTGTCGTGGTCACTTAGAATGCCAGATGGTCTTGTGAACGGGTGCATTACGAAGCAGGACTGAACTGGAAAAGATCTCAGGAAGACCCTATCTGCAAACTCATCCATTTGACAAGTCATATTCAAGGGCGCCCCTGGGCTACAGGGGCGCTCAAACCATCTACTGGCAATCTTTGTTCATATGTATCTTGCCTGTAGTCTCTACTTTTGAGGTTGATAACTGGAGTTCTGCACTGAACATGCTTCCGCTTGATAGCTCGTTGAAAAGCTAGACTGATTCTGCAAAGACTGAATCCATTAGCACACACATGCATCCAGATCTGGGCCTTCAAAAAGAAGGGCGCCCTTGGGCTACAGGGGCACAAATCTGTATTTCTAGATTGTCTCCATGTGGAATACATCCTTCGTAGCCTCTGCTTTCGCCTTCGTTTGTTGGAGTTTCGCAATTCAGATGACCTTGCTCCATAACTAGTCGGAAAGCTGACTGAAAACTGAACACAATGAATGTATTCTCCATCCAAAACAATCAAATCTTGACCTTCAAATGGAAGGGCGCCCCTGGGCTACAGGGGCGCAAATTTGCTCTAATTTTCATGTTTTCCACCCTTTTGTGCTTTGCAAACACTGTATCTGCTATTGTGGTAGACCATGTCGAAGTGCTGTGACTGCCGAGGCGTGTGTATGACTATACTTCATCATTTTCACATGTACGAACACTGTAAAGTTGATTTGCACGTTGATTGCACAAGTGTCTACTACGTTACATAGTGAAAAAGTTTCCAGACTTAGAATATTTTACAATTTTTGCCAATATGAAAATCCCTTCCATCAAGAAGCATCTTTTTCAGCATCTTTCATCGTGGAACATTCTTCTTTGAGTTCCAGGTTTAGATTTTGATACCTGGTACTGGCCAACTTCCATTGACGACCTCAGAGGTCCTAACTTTTCTCCTGAAAAAGTTAAAACTACCCACTAGGCTTAAACTGACTTTTAACTAATACCGACTTCTCCATTGTGATTGTGATGTGAAATAAGCCAATCAAAATTAATTTCAGCCAATTTTGACAAGTTCCTATTTTTTAGGGTTTTGAGCTAAAAATAGAGTTCAAAAACCCTAATTTTCAAATTTTGCCAGTATCTCCATGGCATGACACTGACTTAAAGCCCATACTTGAATTGCCCAAAAACTATGTTTTGACATCATTTTAACAAGGTTTAGACCATTTTAAGCAAAATGCCTTAATGAAGCAAAAAATTTGGTTTGGGTACAACATGATTGTTCTTCGTTTTGGCCTTTTCAGACCCTCCGTGCTTTGATCTGACATTCTTGTTGATTGACGAGTCGGATAGCTCTGCTTGATGGTGCATCAGGTAACCAACTCTGCCCTGGAAAGGATGGTTGACTTCTCAGCTTCAAACATTAAGTGTATGCCCTTCAAGTTCAAGGGCGCCCTTGGCCAGCAGGGGCGCTTTTAGCTTTGCTGACTGATAATTCCATGTTTCAAACTGTTTGCTTTGATCTCTGTCATCAGATGATTCAGTTGTCGGATCCTTTCGTTGACAGTCTCGTTGTCGAGATTGATCATAGTTGAGGTCATCCCGAAGGTCAGTGAGCAATCAGGTTGCATCTGCATGCTCCAAAGAAAGGGTGCCTTATCTCCAAGAGGGGCGCTTTTCCTTTGTACTTAGCCAATTTCTTGGCTTGTTTTTTCAGTCTTTCGTTTTGGCTTTTTTTGCTTGATCTCAACGTGTGATCATTTGGCGTGTCCTGTGAACGTGCTGTCAGATTGATCATGTAGCTGGGAGAGAGTTGAAAAGATGTCATGTCGTTGGGAGGGAGCTGAAAAAATGTCTTTAATGTATAGAGCAGTTGGTGATAGGTTCATCAGATGCCTTGAACTGAGGGGCGCAAGGGTGCTTTTAGCTTGGAGTTTTCTAATTTGACATGTCCATTGCTTGCGGGCTTTCCATACTTTGCTGACGTTCGGCCAGTGATCCCTGAAACAAATGATCTTGGTGATAGTTTCGTTGTTGAGCCAACACAAATGTGAAGAAGATGATTGATTTGAAGACGTAAGGTGACTACATTTGCCCTTTGAGATCCCAGGGCGCCTTTCTTCAAGGGGGGCGCCTTTTCAGCTTTTTGACATCATTTTGCCTTGGTAGCAAAAACGTCCACCTTCTAGAGTTAGCTAAATTTTTGCCTTTTTCGTTTTGAGAATCTCCTTTGTTTGATCAACATCTTTTTGACCTTTTCCACCATGGCTTCTTCGTTGGAGCTTTTGAAGTTTAGCTTTTAGCACTTGGTACTGGTCAATCTGCCATTAATGGCTGTAGAGCTTTCTAACTTTGTTCCTGAAAAACGAGAATAGACCCACCAGAGTAAAACACATCTTTTGATGATTCTGACTTGATCAGTGTGATCGTGAAGTCGATTGATCCTATCAAAATCATTTTCAATCATTTCTGGGAAGGTCCTATTTTTTAGGGTTTCCTTAAAAATAGGGGTATGAAACCCTAATTTTCAGGTTTTTAGAATTTTAACCATAGGTTCCTTGATAGAAACCCACAAAGACCTTATGTTTGGTTTGACCTAAAACAAACCTTTGACGACATTTTTAGATGATTTAGCTCAATTTAAGTAGAATGCCAAAAATTTATTTTGGGTACAACACAGCTCCATCAAATACTTGTACGACACAACTGCTAGAGTGAGTATTAATTTCCAACCACAAGTTTGGCCCCTTTAGGGAGTGATCTCAGTCCCAATACAGCTACACAACTCCTTATTATCTCCCCAAACTGTTTTGATTCATATCGAGGCCTTCAATATTACTTTTGCCTTTTCCTTATGACTCACCAATGCCACGTCACCTTAGTTGAAGTTCTTGTTGTGTGCGGCGCTCGTCACAAAGGTTGCAAATATTTTAAAAGGCGTTGACTTACTTGTAAATTCTGCTTTTAATTTAAATGGCTAATAAAGCCTTAAAATACTCATCAACCCCTTAAACATTTGTATGATGCCATAAATATGAGGGTCCTCTTCATACAATTTTTGGTACGACTTCAAATAAAATAAACACTACTTCATATAATATGGTATGATTGGATACCCATGAACAAAATAAGTTGTGTGACTACTGTAGCAAATAAAATATCAAGAATAGCTTATTTCCACCTTTGCAACTAATTCTAAAATGTATGTTTGAAATTTGCCTTAGAACAAGACTTTGCAAATTCAAAAAATCTCCAATTGATGAATTCCAATTGTGAAATCTGTGTGACTTCGCCCTATAACCAGCTAGGAAAGGACTTCCACTATCAAAATTGTCACCCCTTAGGTTTTTGTCCAAGAGTTTGCTCCACAAGAAGCTCTCAACATTCACAATAGAAAAGATAATCAAGCATATCGCAAATGATCTCCAAAATCTTCTTTTATTAAACCCAAGAATTTTCTCGAAAGCTTTTTCAAATTCCCACCTTTTAAAAATACATTGAGCTCAAAAATAATAAAGTGACTCTTTTAAAATTTATTATAATTTTTACTTTAGTCACTTTAATAAATTAATTAAAATAAGTTATTCGTAAAGTATTATTTTATTGGGCGACTTAAAATAATCAATTTATTTTTTTCCCTTATTTCTCGACTTTAGCCTATGGGAATACAATAGACTAAGTGGTCATCTCCAACTACTCCTTGGAAGAGGACATTACATTGAGGAAGGTGTAGAAGTTTTTGTTCCTCAATTATCAATAACAATTGGATTGAGCTTGCAACATTTGATTGGTATAGTAAAAGGTATAATTTGTGGAAAAAGGTGTAGTGCTCCTTTCTCTCAAGTCCAAGATAATTTCTCTTGTATGATGGCTTGGGATCTTGGTTCGTTGGAGGAGTCTACCTACAAAGGATGTACTTGGGAAAGACTAGAGATACTTGGACACTCAAGACTACTTTGTTTGTGGGCAAGCAATTTTAGGAAGGACAGATTTGTGGTGTCCCCTTTTAATTTGAAACACTATGTGAGTGTTTTGGAGTGTTCTATCAACACTTAGATTGGAAGTAAATCTTTTATTTGTAGTTAGGTATAATGTGAATGTTTGTTTAGTGATTGGTCTATGAACATAGTAGGAGTATAGTTGGAATCTTAGTTACTTATTGTTAGTGAGGATTAGAATAAGAAGGGCAATTTGTAAATTAGTTAGGACTTAGATTTGTTTGAGGAGTTAGATTTGTCAGTTTAACTTGCCTAGTTAATGCTAAAATTTTAGGGATGCGATGAATTTGATTGAGGTGTGTTGGGAAAGGAGAGCTTGTATTATATAATGTATTTGGTAGAGGAGAAAGGATACGTTTTAGAAGTTTGGAAATAAAAGTCATTTATTTTCTTGGATTGGATGTTGTGTTTTTGTCAGTGTTACCCAGGGGGGCGTTCCTTGGTGTAAATCCCCCCGTCCCCGTCTCCGAAACGTCCCGGGGACAACGAACGGCTAGGGGACGACAACAGTGTACTATGTTTAATATCACAGAATGGATTCTGAATTTTGAATCCATATTGAGTATTGCCAATGAAATCCTAACACAAATGTTATATGCGAAGTTTCTATAATGTATATATGCATGCTTTATCCATGTTTTCATATGAATATTTAAAGCTGCCCTATATATTTTAAATTTTTCTATATTTTATATTGCCGTCCCCCGTCGTCCCGAAATTTGGCTTGAAAAATCGAAAACTTAGGGACTCGTCCTGTCGTCCCTTGCCATCCCTGTCCTAGAAACTTGGGGTAACATTGGTTTTTGTAGTAGTGCCTTGGAGACAAAAATGTCTAGGCACAAAGATTAGGCTTCTTGAGGATGGAAACCCTTATGCAATAGACATGCATTGATATTGACATCGAGAATACCAGTAGTGTCTAGTTTTGCATGTGGGTGTGCTTGGTAAGTTTTATTAGTTTAATGAACATCGATCTGCTTGTGTATTGTTTGGAAGAAGTGTCAATAAAATACAAAAATATTTGTTGATTAGAATAGTTTTGGGTTTGTTTTTGGTTGCAATTGTTTTTCTAGGTTATTTTTAGTATGTTATTAGCATAGGTCATCACAATAGCTCAACCAAGAAAATATCAACTATTGTGAACATGAGATCAAAATTGCCATCTCTATACATACCCAAATATTAGTTGTGATGGTGAAGAGAACATTTGTGGAAAATTATTGATAACCAATGGAAGAAGGAAATCATTAATAAGGTTTTTTGAGTGGAAGAATCTCTTTTGATATTTGTATGTGCCCACCCCCATTGATCTCATTCTTTTTAAAATTTTCTGCCAATGCACTCCTGAAATATCCCATCCCAATCTGGACATTTACTAACTGAATTTCTGCCTTGTTTGATTTGTTTGGTTTTTTTGAGTTTTTGTGCGGTTTTTGTATTTTGAGATTTATGCCAAGAAAACGCAAGGAAAATAGATACAAACAATTGCAATAATGACAAACTACGGAAGAAAACTCTTAATATATTCAAATCAGACTTTATACAATTCTTAGAAATCATTTAACTCTATACCCGGAAGCCAAAGCATAATAAATTGTAATTCTGGAAATGTTGTAACAGCAGTTTGGAAACCCTCATATATGGATGCCTAACCCATAAATGTTGTTTCTCCCACTCCAATTAGCTGCTGATTGAAACCAGAGACCTAGCAGCCCCAAAAAGGAGAGAAATGATGCACATATCATAGGCGTTTCAGCCTAGAAAACCCCATGCCTAGCAAATGAGACTGTACGGCCCAGCAAAGAGGACTTGTACGGCCAGACAAAGGTGAATAGTACGACCCAACAATGGATGTAACAACATTTAAAACAATCAACAGCTGGTAAGCTTCTGATCAAAACCAATGTTCTTAAAAAACCTTTGTAATAAACTCCTCAATAAGCACAATGTGACTTCTGATGTAAAGCCACCTAATAAGCAAACCTTGGGTGCTATTTTCACACCTATAGAATGCTCAAATCTGAGAGAAAATTGTTCTCCAAGATCAATCTGCAACAAGAAACCCTTGTTTCTCCTCTTCTCAGCCAAAGCATAAAATTTTCATAAGTGTTTGAATAATAATGATAAATACTTTTCAAACGCCTTTTATATCTCCTCAAAGTGGCATGATTTCCCAAGTGCCGTTTGGTCATTAAAATATAATAAATATATTTGCTTTTGTTGTTACTTTATATTATCTTTCACATGGGTGCTCAAATCAATGACTTTTATAATTTGATTGCATATCATTAAATAAGCTTCTATAATAAAGTCATTATAATATTCACTTTTAATAATTAATTATTGTTAAAGTATCACATAAATAATAATTAAATACTATAATTCCATCAATAATGAATATTAATCGATTCCGTTAGTGCTAGGAGGTAGCTCACTAAATTGATTGTTCACCGGGGTGCCTCACTATAAATAGTAAGGTTGGCCCCCAACATCCAACTGACTTACTAAAAATAGTAAGTGTATATAAAAGGAGCTAGAAAACCATGGAGATGATCACCTTAGAATATGCCAAGGAACTGGGGAAGAAAACACTGCCACTTGCTAACTGGAGAACCAATTAACTCCCCCACAAGGCCCTCTAATCACCAAGATTAGCCTACGAGGACCTGATGATAGGCTAATCCATCAAACACTGACCCAGGCTAAAAAGGGGACTTTACAACTCCCCTTATTATCTTATTCTCTTTGGAGAAAAGGAGATCCACTAGAGAGAAATTGGAGGATTTCATTCACCTCTTCTACATCAAGTTCATTGGTAAACTCATAAAAATGACAGCAATGATTGAAACTAATTTGAAAATATTTTTCTTCATCACGTAAGGAAGATTCTTTGAAGAGAAGTGAGTAAATTATTCATCCAATTGAAATAAATATTCTATCATTGTATGTAGTTATCTTTTAAATCTATCTATGCATCTATTTCCTTTTATTAATTGAATGAAGAATAAATTTATCAAAATCATCAACAAATGTATTCAATTTTTCTTTTATATCTTCATGCCTAGCTTTGATTGAAAAATATTTGTTATATTCTTTTCATTTTTTTGGGCTGGCTCCTAGGTGTTTTAAGAAAAGAATTACTCAACTTTGATTTAATAAGAAACAAAAAGCAATTTCCTCATCCAATTTGGAAGATATTAAATTTTCACCTTAATTTCTCATTAAAAAAATTCCATAAAAATCAGAATGATAGCATCAACTTAAAATCATCATATCTCCCTTGATAGTACAAATCTTTAATGTAACCACTTTTTGGAAGTCTCTTGAAATACTCTTTCTAATGAAATTGAAAATCATTATTTTGAATATGTGGGGGGCATACAGCCCCTCGTGAAAAAAATGGCTCTTATTTAAAATAAAATAGCAACATATTTCCTTCCGCTTTGCCCAAATCAAAGCTTTGATTCCACGTATTAGGAAGTTGCATGAAATAATATAAATAAACTTCAGTAAATTCAAAACTAGACAAACCCTTAAGGTAGGGTAACACCATATAGTGCTCCTTATTGGAAGAAGCTACTCCACACTATATCTTCAAATGAGCTCCAAACACATACGATAGTTTTCACCTATCCTCTTTTGTCTAAGCCTCACAATATATAATACTCAACTACCTACCACTACCACTTTTCAATAGTTAGTGGGATGAGTTACAAAGCATATGCACTCACACCCTTATATTTTACTAGATTATACATTATAATATCATATCCCTAGGTACATGATAAAAGTTGTCTTATTCATTAACATGAGTTGAAAATTTCATGTTTATCATTGTTTTGTTTTTATGGTTGATGGTATAGCTCTAATACTTCTCAATCTCTTGCCATAAGAGTTTTCTAGGAAAGTTATCATTGGCTAGTTATTTATTCTTTGCTTGATAAAGAGAAGGCTAGGATGTTGCATAAGATGAAACATTTGGGCAGGGATAAGATGTTTGACTGTGTCGAAAAGATTCAATTGTAATTCTCACCAGCCCACTTTTGTTGCTTTGGTAGTCTAATAATCTTGGAAATCATTTAACTAATTGCATAGCATATATGAAAGATGCATCTTAATGATTTGAGGTTTTGTTGGAGCCCATAGAAGAAAAGTGTTAGGAATCCAAGATCATGAGTTTTGGTCATGATAATCATTAGTCTTATTAAATTAAATAATACATAGATAATTAAATATGTAGAGATAATAGATAAAATTACAAAGTACACAGGAATTATGTGGGGAAAATCATATAGTCAAATAATCCACAAAAAACATCATTCATAATTGAGAAAACTTACATTGTCTATAACACATACTCAAGAACTTGACTTTACACAATCTCTCCTCCCCTTCTTCCAATCGCAATGCT
The DNA here is from genome assembly GCA_007115665.2 of Sequoiadendron giganteum. Taxonomy (NCBI): domain Eukaryota; kingdom Viridiplantae; phylum Streptophyta; class Pinopsida; order Cupressales; family Cupressaceae; genus Sequoiadendron; species Sequoiadendron giganteum. The sequence goes on along the minus strand of CM021101.1, from coordinate 168,684,526 downwards.
TCAATACCTTTTGTAGTGATAATGCTAAATTCTCGCATATCACATATATTACAATTGATATGTTCTTCCTACATAGAAGACTCCCTTGAATATAAGGTTGGATGCAATTATTTGTTACATTTGGGTAGTTATAACTTATACCTTTTCATCTTACAAGTGTGTGTGATGTTTAACTAATAAAATAATGTTTAAATAAATCTATTAATTAACAATCAATCCTAAATGTATATGGCCATATGCGCCATATTTATAAAAGGCTAATTACTTTAAAATAAAGCCTTATTTAATGTTATTAGGACCACTTAAACAAAAGTGTGTTTCCCTTAATGAACATTATGCTCTTACAAGAATATTAGTCCATACAGTACTATGCAGGTAAGTACCTCAAGTGTTTAATGGATTTTTTTTATATTTGCGGAGTACAAGACAATATTGTGTGATGAAACACACACTAATATTGAGATGGGTAGTGAATTAGTATAGATTAAAACTCTACTCAACTCTACTCTAGCAATATCAGTCATACAAAATGTAGCAATTTGAGAACATGCACAAGAGATGCACAATTTTACGTGGAAACCCTTACAAGAGAAAACCATTGCAAAATCTTGCTTGTATTAATCTTCTTAGAAACTTTTGTAGGCACCAACCCATTGGAGACTCCAATCCTCACCATTGAGCACCAACTCAGCAAGAGATTCCAATCTCTTCTAGTAAGAGACACCAACCTCTCGATCTCCTCAATTAGGAGGCTTCAACCTCCAAATAATATGTTTGACTTCTCGAGTATTTCTGTTATAATATACCTCACCAATCTGCCATAATATTTTCACAAAAATCTGCTATAAATGTCTTCCAGGTCTGCTTCAAATCAGCAATAATTCACTTTAAGATCTGATCATAAATATGCAATAATTCACCTTCAGGTCTGCTCATAAATCTGCAATAATTGGCTCTTTTGATCTGCTATAATTCCTTTAAAACATGCTTCATAAATCTCTTTAAATCTGCTCAAATGATCTTCATAAATCTGCTATGAATGGGAATGATAGTTGTTAATTGCTTGCTTCAAAATGAACTTCACAACCTCTTCAAATACCATTGCCAAATGGGGCAACCTTTTGAAAACACATATCACTTACAAAAAGGTGCAACCACTTATTTTATAGGGACCTTTTCACATTTTTCTTGGGCACACCAATAGGGGTCGATCCCTATTAATATTAATTTTTTATTTTTATTTCCAAATCAAAATCCCCAAGGTGGGGTGCCACTAAGAGGGGGTCGGCCTCACGAAGTGTTAAATAATGATTATATTTCTGTAATGTTATTCGATCCTCAAGAGCAGAACATTTATTGATTTCAATATTCTACTTTGAAGATCAAGACTCTTATATATATGTTTGAGAAAAGACTTGACTTTTCAATTGACATCCCTCCGATTAAACAAGGCCGACAATCAATCATAATCAAGACATATATATATCTGATTTAATGAAAGCAGATTATACTTAGCACAGGGGATTTGATATCAATAATGATAATGCATGAGTGCAATCAATATTGATCTCTGATATATATATATCTGATTTAATGAAAGCAGATTATACTTAGCACAGGGGATTTGATATCAATAATGATAATGCATGAGTGCAATCAATATTGATCTCTGACCGAAGCTACCAGTTTTCAACACTCCCTCTTAGCTAGGGAAGAGAACTCCAATCAAGTATATATTGATATCACCTAACTTGTGATATCAGAAGATATGGTATGCTTCTGGAAGTGTCAAGTCACATGACTTTCTTCATAACACATCTTCACTATTCAACACTCCCTCTAAGGAAATAACCTCCATCAAGTATACGTGATATCACCTAACTCGTGATATCAGAAGATATGGTATGCTTCTGAAAGTGTATAGTCACATGACATTCTTCATAACACATCTTCTTTATTCAACACTCCCTCTTTTAACTAGGGAAGATAACTTTTATCAAGTAAAAGTGATATCACCTAACTCGTGATATCAGAAGATATGGTATGCTTCTGAAAGTGTCAAGTCACATGACATTCTTCATAACACATCTTCATTATGGTATGTGCATTGACATCAAGTCACATGATGTCTACCATAATTCATGGCATATCCACGGATATAAATATCCACCATGATTATCTCTTAAGGATCACAATGATCTTCAGATGATATCAAGTCCCATGATATCCATCAAGGTGTCCAAGAGATACTATCATGACATGTCCACATATATCAAGTCACATGATATCTATCATGATAGTTTATCATTGTAGAGTCGTCACTTCACAATGTCAAATACAAGTGTTCATTATTAGAAAGATCGTCACCTTTCAATAATGTACACAGGGGAAGTAGGCCCATAAGGTCATGGAGTCACACACATGACAAAAGAGTTTACACATTACACATTTTTATATATATTAGTACAGCTTATAAACAATTTGAATTTCAACATAATATCAAATTACATTTCAACCATACCAGTTTCTTCCTGTAGTGTTCTACCTTGATCCGGGAGAGAGGTGTGGTGAGAATGTTTGCTGTTTGATCATTTGTACTAACATACTCCAACTGGATCACATTCTTTTCTACCATGTCTCATAATGGTAGGGGATCTCAATGTGCTTAGATCAAGGAATCACACAAGCAATTTACGAAGCCAAGCTGCTTCTCTTGCCCTCATAAAAGTTGTGATGTATTTAGTTTCTGTCGAGCTTTGTGCCATTGAAGACTGTTTTCTGTAGATCCAAGAGATCATAGCTGATCCTAAACTGAAGCAACATCCTGATGTGCTTTTTTGATCGGTTACACTCCTAGCCCAATCTGAAATGAGGTATCCAGGTTGATCTAGTTGGTCATTTCTGAAAAGAAGATTGTATCCAATGGTGCCTTTGAAGATATCTCAATATGTGTTTTACAACTATAAGGTGAATTTCCTTTAGCTCGCACATGAACTGGCTTAGAGCATACACTAGGACCTTCCATTTGTTGCTGGAGTGCTCTATCAACTGAGCTATTGGCCTCTTGTGGCCAGCCCATCATTAGTCTGGGTGTGGCTTATATCCAACACCCCCTCTTAAGCCATACTGCGGGTGCTTGGGGCTCTGTTGAAGTTAAATCTTGGGACCTGTCGTCATGGAGTCTCTCAACATGACGCCTCATCTCAGTCTCAGAGATGAACAAGGCTTTCACCTCATATCTCTCTATCACAGAGAATTAAGCATTACAACAAGTGAAGATGTGACTCCCTCAGAAGCTCTAAGTACTTGCATCAGCCTCCTGACCTCCTCGTCCAAATTTTTTTTGTAAAACTTTGTTTTAGAGAAATGGTTTCCAACTCACACCTTTGTAGAGATTCAGGCTGTTCTCTTCAACCTCATCCCAAATCACTCTATTATGAATAGGTTTGCGGAGCTACCAATGTTAAATCCAGGTTGACAGACATGAGCAATTCTGATCTCAATTGCTGAAGAGGTACTTCAAGAATTTAGCATCTGTCCTTGCAACTTTGAATCATAGAACTCCCTCTGAAGGTTAATGCTACCTTTTCGAAGAGATGTCTTTAGCCATTCAGACAATCTCAAGGTTGCAAGCAGTGTCTACATTTTTTTCAACTTACAGGATGCATCAAGCTTTTCTTGAAAGCAATCTTTTGTGCCTTTTGATCCATCCTGAAAGCATTAAGAAGAGATTACTAAGAGTTCATGACTATCCAAAGTAATTTCATACAAAGTTTACTATCTCAGGTTATAGCAATAACTTGCAATGAATAGTTTGAAATTTCAAGGATCTTAAATTAGTGAACACAAATCAAGAGAAAAACATAATATCTTTTACTAATCACACAAGATCCAATTTAAATGAAATAACATAATTTCAACAAGGAATACTCATCTCTTTAAGTATTTCGATGGATGCAAATATAGGACACAGTGTGGAGCGTTGCTCTTGTGCTCAAATTAGTCCACAACCTTCCTTCTACAGGTTCACGGCTTGATCACAAGCCCATGTCACATAATTTGTAGTGGTGGCTAGCTAAATTTGGATATGGTCGATGCACTCCTTTTCTAGCTGCGACCCACCTGGAATTGCTATACAGGTGCAACAAACTCTATGATGTTCAGATGATGAAGCAACAAAGATGAACCCCAACGCTTAGGATAGATTTGTTCCTTCATTAGTAGTCTTTATTGTATTCAAGTGTTCTTCCGCTAGCGTTTCAAATGGATACTCCAGTAACGGTGCCAACAAGCAATTATATCTTTTCCCTGCGATTGGCCAAAGCCCAGCAATACATTCAGCAATAGATGAAGACTTAACTTCTGCCAAAAGGCCCAGTATGTAAAGGTATATATCAGCATCAAAGATATATTCGATTCTCCACCCGTTACCAATACAATGCAACCATGATATTTTCTTTACAATATTTTCGGTCGCATTTATTTTATTTTGTAGAGGAGGTACAATTTTGTCAGCCCGTCTCGTCACTGTCGGGTCTGCATTCGTCAACCGACTAACTCCATCTTTCATTGCTAGCGTTTTTTTTTTTTTTTAAAAATTTCTGTCGGCCAAGTTGTTCACCGGTCGTTTCTCCCAGTTCGCCAGGCTCTTGTTTCTCGGCTTCCGCCATTGCCAGATACTCCACGCCGTCCCTGTCGCTTGGTTCCCGCCAACCATTCGCCGGCCCGATTAACAACATGAGGGTGCCTGAATATTGCGATTTGGAATTTGAGAAGATGCCGTTGGCAAACCAACAATCGATGGCAATAAGGCGATTTAGCGATTAAGCCAGAGCCTTAAGTGGCACCTCCTTCCGTGTGAGCACTTCGAAGACCTCCCTTGTGAAGACGCCCTCGCCCGCAACTAAGAGTGTTCGCTTAAAGCCAGAAGTATGGTGCGAGCCAAAGGCTCTGCCAAATTTATCACTCAATTCCAAACTCCCACAACGTAGGCCCTAATGATGATTGATCCTGCAGACTGGGCACATCGTTTGCGTGAAGAACCACTTGTCGATGCACTCTGGATGGAAAGCATGGCTGCATTTGGGAAGCAACTGCAGTAAGTCATCATCCGCAAAGTCGGTGATATTATCCCCACGGCTTCAAACTGACCATGTTGGGCCTCCACCAAATATAATCATTAAAATAATGCTTTGATACCATGTTAAATAATGATTATATTTCTGTAATGTTATTCGATCCTCAAGAGCAGGACATTTATTGATTTCAATATTCTACTTTGAAGATCAAGACTCTTATATATATGTTTGAGAAAAGACGTGACTTTTCGATTAACATCCCTCCGATTAAACAAGGCCGACAATCAATCATAATCAAGACATATATATATATATCTGATTTAATGAAAGCAGATTATACTTAGCACAGGAGATTTGATATCAATAACGATAATGCATGAGTGCAATCAATATTGATCTCTGACTGAAGCTACTAGTTTTCAACACGAAGTTTATTTGATTTTTCTCGAAATGGGGACACTTAGCTAAGGCAGGTCAGCCTCATAAACAAACAAAGGATTGTTTCTTTTTATGTAATTTAAAACCTTAATTTGGGTGCCAAGAGTAGATGAGGTTGGCCAGCAATAAGATCATCATGGAAGTCACCCAATATTTTCACATACTTATTTCACGAGTCTTCAAAAACTCCTTTGACATCAATGGCAACAATATTTCTAACACTCAAATCAACATTAGCTTGAATTAAATGGGTCACAAGGAAAAACTACCTCCAAGATGATGTGTGTCAAGTAGAAAGGTTTAACTTAAATTGGTCATCCAATGTTACAAAATCAATGGTTATTTGTAGTTTTCCATTTTCTGGGCAGTGACATGCATTTTTGTAATATTTTATGGTTATTTAATATCATAAATCATCTAATGTAAGGCTTTGTTTGAATCGGTTTGTGAACCTAAGCCTTTGATACCTTTAGGGAGATTCTATAATCTAGTGTTTATGTGTTTAATTTCTTCACCAGAAACTTCGACATTGCCTAGTTGCGTTAGATGTAATCATTATCAAGTGCCTTCTAAGATATCATTTTGTTGGGCGAAACTTTTGCTCATCATGCCCTTTAATCAGTTCAAACATCAAGGAATTATTTGTTAATTTTGAATCTCATTAGGTTTCAATTCAAATATTAATGCTTATCATTGAAGGTAAAATACTATAATAGTAACCTTATGTCTTTCAAAGGAAGGATGGGATTGATCTTAGTTTTTCAACTTTTATGCTTTGCCTTAGCTCTCAAGTTTTTTATTTAATTTTTATATTCCTGTGATTGACTTTGGATATTCATTTGCTTGTTTTACCCTTGTTTTTTCTTGTAGTCTACTATGTTGTACATGTTTTACATTCTTTGTGCTTTCATGTATTCCAATGTACAAGATTAAGGGAATTTTATTGTATTCGATCAGTAGTTTCTCATCTTTGGCTTTTCTTGAATCATAACACTTTCTCATAATTGTATTCTTTACTTGACTTATCAGTGGATTAGTCCTTACAAACTTAAAAAATGTTGCAATGTCTTTAGGAAGTCTGCTGAGAGTTTTTACTTTTAAATAATTTTGAAAAGCTTGCTGTGACTTAATATTTGCTCTTGGTAACTTGACTGTAGAAGGACTTTATTGTAGAATTTTTTTTGATGGGAAATGCCAGGCCAGGCTGACTCAAACAAAGAAATAGAACAAGGGAAGGAAAGGGAAAAACAATCTCGATTTGGACCATATTCTTTCATATGTTTTGTACAGTTTGGACATTAAGATTGTTGTTACAAAAAGCACAATGATACCAAAAAATTTAATATGAAAAGATGGTCACATGGTTCAGGAATCTTCTATGCCATCTGATGGTTTGTTACTACCTATTACAAGTGGAGTCTGATGATCATAATCGTTGTGATGGCAGGATTTGTCTAATTTGTTCTTCAAAGGAGGTGGAGAATGACAACCAATATATTTTGAGATATTAATTTTTTTACAGGGATTCAGAAGGTTCGACAATGACCTCCTTCTATTATCCTTGACAAAGGTTCTTGGCACTTATCCTTTGGGGTGTTGTCACTTTCAAGTAGAAAGCACTGCAATTCAACTCTAAGGCCACCAAGATTGCTACCTCGATTTACCTTATCTTGGACATTGGGGTCACTAAATGTCTCTTTGATGCATCTTGTCCAGCTATAGATGACTGGTTGATGAGAGATGATGAATTCTCTTGTATGTTGCTACTAGTATATCCCAATCCTCTTCCTCACATATTAGACATTGTGATCCGCTTCTACTTGGTTTTGAGGGCCAACATGGGTTTCTTGGATTACGACTTGGAGCATAGTGACATCAATATAACACCAGTTTTCTCTCTACTTATAGCGAGTTTTTGGACTGATATTCAGAGAGGTTCTAGGGGAAGCACGTTGCTCCGTTTTTCAATTGATTAGCTTAGTCCACCCAGCCGAGGACATTTGACTATGAATATCATCAACTAGTGTATTGGTCCTTTTTGTCGTAGTTGATGGTGATGCCATCAGTTCTATGACAACTTGGAGGAGTTGTACAACAAACACAATTATGGGTCGAACAGAATATGGAACTGCTGCCAATCTTAATATCCAGCTTTGGCTTTCATCTGCTCCATGTTTCTCTATAGGGGTCCTCTCCTCATATGACTATTTGCATTACTATTTTACTGATATGGTTGATGTTTGCATGCTTTCGGGATTGCCTTATCTACTTAGTTTTACATTGCTTTTGTTCATTATTTTTTAAGTTAAAAGAGTTCTTACATTGTGTTTTTAGTTGCTTTTCTATCGTAACCGGAAGGACTTTTGAGCTCCTCTCTTGTACTTTGGTCACTTGTGGACTGTAACACATATTTCTATGTTTTTCATACTTTTGGGCCTTTGGAAATAGGGAAACGAGGGGACATTTTTTGGGGAGTAAAAAAATTAACTTGGATCTCTTGGATAGAGGGGACTATTGTCATAAAGACTAGATAATTAAAGCTCATTTAAATTAACAAGTCAATAACATGATGGATGGCGGTAGTGATAAACTATAATTTTTACGATCAATCCAATAAAAGATGATGGCAAAATGAGCTAACATTTTTATAAGGAATGATAGAACAAATTATCTATAATTATCTATGAACCTTTATGTTAATAGTTTGCAACTGTCAGAATATATACAGCTCATGCATGTGATCTGATAGCAATTGTATCAGATTATTTATTCTTTATGAAGTACGTTTGAAATCAAATATTACAGAGGAAAACCTCTCATTTTTTTGCAATGCTTGTGAACTGCTTTTAAATTCAATTTTCATATTGCTTATATCACTTAAATATCTCTCATGGTACTATTCTAACAAATTCAAATGCTAGAGATACATATGCGAGAGTTATTTTGAAATTTTTAAAGTTAGGTTTTACTAAATTTCCTGTTTCTGGCAGGTATTGTGCCACAATAATTCAAGGGATGTGATAGAAAGAGTCCAGCAAGTCCTCAGGTGATCATTAATCATTGGATGTGAAATATTGTAACAGTATCACTTCTGGATCTATGTTTGAGCAATCTTTTGACCACCTTATACTTATATGTCCAGACCGATCCCAGACAAGCTGGATTGTCTTGAAGCCTTTGTTAGCAATTTCTTTAGGAGTGTACCACTTCCAACGATTGTCTGCATAAGTTTGCTGGATTCTAGATATGCATCTATCTTGGAGGAGTCATCATTCAGCAATTCCTCATCAGCTTGGATTTTCCTCACACGATTTGATTCTGATGGGCCACCAGTAGTCCTATTGTTGCCCATCCATTCTACTTTTAATGGTTTGCTTTTCTTACTTTATTATAATGCAAATATATTATGTCATTGCTAAATAATTTTTTAATTGTTCTGTGCACAATGATGTAGTTAAGTTCATATTAAGGAGATTGAGGAGTTATGTTTTTAATGTTAGGCACAAGAAAAGATGCTGTGGAGGGAAGCAACCCATGCAGCCTATACTCCATCAGAAATCTGGAAGCTGATGATTTGGAAGGGAATGATATTGGTAGCAGTTGTGAGGTTATGGATGTAGTTGCTGAAGAGTTTCGTTTCTTGCTCGAGGAAAGCCGCCTTTCCACTTCTGATGCACTTCCGGTTGCAAGTAATGAGGATAAAAATAGATGGTGGCAGTGGAGAATGCAACTTGACAATCGCCTTGGGAATCTTCTAAGGTGCATAGTATTATCTGAATCTAACATTTTCTGGTAGAGAGCTGTATTATGTTAGTTTTTTCTAAATCAAGGCAGTTTTAGTAGTGTTGCTTTGTAATTACAGGGGAATTGAAGATTCTTGGCTTGGTCCATGGAAATGCCTCTTATTGGGAAAACCATCAGAAGCAGCTTACTATGATGCTTTACAAACACATATGCAGGATCTTAAATCAATGGTTGATTCAGCAGCACTAAATATACGAAAGGACGACTACTTTCCTGTTGACACAGGTCTATTGAAAACTCTGTTAGGCGGTGTTCCCTCACTAACAAATAATGAAATCGAGAAGTGCATTTGTAGTTTACTTTGGTGGAAATATTTTAAGCTTCTTCAGAGCCCATCATTGGCTCAGGTAACCTCACTTGATTGCATTACGGAGTGGAATGGGAAAGAAACAATGCATGGTTCCATTTTATCTCAGTGTATCCATGAAGGATCTGCATGCCAGGATATCATTGGAAAAACTGCGAAAGAACTTACCACCATATTCCAACGTGCAGCACCAAGGAAGAATAATTACTCTAACATTCATAGTAACGAGCCAAGGAAATCTTCCAGGAAACAGAAAAAACAGTTAAGAGAAGAAGACAGTCTAGAATGCAGATCTTCTGAAAGTTTGCCCCCAAGCAACTTGTCAAATGATTTGGAAAATTTAAGTACGACGTGCATTCCAAGAGAACCAGTTGTGCTTGTACTTGATGCCAATTCACAGGTAAATGCATTAATTGTGGCACTGTAACCCTTAACAATTTTTATCAGCACTGATTTAGGGTAATGATATTGAATGTTTTTTTGTGCAGGTACTTCCTTGGGAAAGCTTGCCAATACTTCGGAACCAAGAAGTTTATCGTATGCCTTCTGTGGGAAGCATTTCAGCAGTTATGATTTCCAGAGGTCACCTAGAAATGGTGGATTGTTTTGATGAGAAAGAGAAAAAAAGGTCAAAAAGGAAAACCAATACAAAACAGGAGATAGTAGCAAGGAAAAATCCATGGTCTGTGGCATTAGAACAGCCACCTAAATTACCAGTCATGGACCCTTACAATGCATTCTATTTGTTGAATCCAAGTGGAGACCTCACTACCACACAGGCTGCATTTGAGGATTGGTTCGAGAGTCAGCAAGGCTGGAAGGTAAGATATGTCAAACAAACTGTTTTTGGTTTCAGCTTTTTCCATTTTTTAAAACTTTTGCTTAACATGGATTTGTCTTGCACCTTAAGTTAATTCTAAACTTTCTAAAGTACATTTCATGTGTTTTTAACTTTTTACAGGGTAAATCTGGAGAAATTCCGACCCCAGAGGAGTGCATTTTTGCTCTCCAAAACCATGACCTTTTCATATATTTTGGACATGGAAGTGGTAAGGGACTTAAAAAATAAAATAACATTTTGGGTTGCATTTTTTATGTTTGGACTAGGTGTTAACTATAAAATCTCTATTTTGTTGTGTGACCAGAATACTGCTTTAGAAGAATTTGATCCAATTTATTTACGGGTTAATGATCATCTCGGTATTGGTACATTGACTGTTTATGACCAATCATGTGATTATTTTTCTGTTCATGTAATCGACGTGTAAAATGTTGGAGATAGTCTCCTAACAATCCTCAATTCTGGATACTTGAATATGTCAACTCTACCAAAACTCCCAATACTCTAAATTCTAGCTCAAATTTCTTTATAAGTTTAGTTAGTTCATTCCATTATTCAAGAATATGAGAAAACCAAGCAAAATGTATCCAAAAGGCAGTAGCTAACATCATGAAATGGACAGAAATGCAGAGATAGACCTGAAGAATCCCGTAAATTGGAATTTTTTTTTCCAGAAGAGTGAGCTAAAACTCCTCATGCCACTAATTTCGAGTCTTTTATAAGTCTATTTATTGTTTTAGAGACATATTGGAACCCATATAACATGTACAACAAGCTCCTACACCTGTAGATGGTCACGACTCTATGGAAATCCCATGTTCTTCACTTGCAACAGTAAAACTTGAACATATAGAATCTTAGAATGAGAGTCAATCCTTGTCCCAGATGTTGCTTGTCCTTTTATGTCTCTGGAATCCTCAGATGGCAAAATCTGTTTCGAATGCTTGAAATGGAAAGAGACAATTATGAAAACTCTTCAACTTCCTTACAGTACAAAATCACTGCTTTACAAAAACCTAGTGGTTAAGAAACAATTGGGACATTATGAAACTGTCAGGTTGGTTATGGAACTGCTACTTGAAAAGTGGCAGTTGTAAAACTGATGAGGGAGTTACTAAATCACCACCTAATGAAAATTGGAATTAATTCATAACCTTCTTTATCTGATGATGTTACAATTGGAGACAGGTGGCAAGTGTGCATTAGTTTCATTAATCAAAGAATCATCTTCCACCAGTGGTGAAGAAAAA